>SNQJ01S0010167.1:93100-104360 GCA_010110895.2 Picea sitchensis
TACATATTGATGAGTCATAGTTGATGAGTAGTTGACACATGATTGGTACATACTTGGTACATGTTTGGATGCACCTTTTTATGGTACAGGTTGATTACAGGTTGTTTGGTACAGGTTGGTGCATGGTTGTTGCACTTGTTTATTGTACAAGTTGAGGTACAAGTTGATGCATGGTTCGTGTTTATTGGTACAGGTTTACAGTGGTATATCTCACAGTGATAGTGTGGCAATGGTTCCATCATTTTACTTCTACATCAGGGTGGTTGGACGGGGCAAGGACAGGTGGTTGTAGCCACCTTCCAGTTGTAGCCGGAGAACATAGGGGTTTGTAGCCTCCTTCTAGTTGTAGCCAGAGAATAGGGGAGTTGGATCCTCCCTCAGGTTGTAGCCTGAGAAACAAGGGGGTTAGAGCCTCCTTCCAGTTGCAGCTGGAAAACAAAGGAAGTTGGTGCTTCCAATGAATGTAATTCTTCAAGAAATATAAGAAAAATCATTTTGTGGTTTTCTCCCGCTTTGGGTTTCTATGTAAAACATTGGTGTAGTGTGTATGTGTATGATTGTTCATTTTTTCATTGCTTATTTACTCTGCAGTTATTGGATGGTAATGCTACATTGATATAACACTTGGATTATATGGTTAAAAATGATTAAATTTCCTTACTATTGATTCACCCCCCCTCTCAGTAATCCAACACATCTAACAAGGCATTATGGGTAGTTTTAGGCCAAAAGATTACAAATTTTCATTTGCAATTTATTTCGTCAATCAAAATTTCTCTGGTGCAAAGATAAATTATACTATCATATAGAAATAATTTTCTATAGTTTTATTTATGCCATTGATAATTTTAAACCCTACATGACTAGATATCCAATCTTTGTGAATACATATCATGCATGTTACCATTAGGTATTTGATGAACAAAAATGGCATTAATAGTATAATTATTAGATAGATTTTCTTGCCGCAATAATTTGATCTCACAATACTTGACAAGCATGGCCAAAAAAATGTTGTTGCATATTTTTTTATAAAGGATAACCAATACTACATATGATGAAGTAGTATTTGACAACTTTCTAGATTAAAATATCTTTGCAATATCAGCATAAATCCCATGGTTGGTTGACATAGACAATTGTTTTTCCACAAGGATGTTTCCTTAACATTTCACCTATAGAGAGCACTACACAATCATCAGAAAAAGTTCCACCTACACTTGGATTAAGGGATACTTGTTCAATATTGGGAATGATCAAATATTTATAAGATGTGTTAGACAATATGAAATCCATGACATCCTCTGTGCATGTCATGATGAGTCCTGTGGGGTTCATTATGCAACAAAGAGGAAAAATTACATAAAAATGTAAGTTGGACACTATTGGCCTACCCTCCATAGGGATGCTTAGCACTAAGTATCTCATTGTGATGAATGCCAAAGTATGGGAAAAAATACTAAATAGATGAAATTCCCTTGCAGCCTTAGGTCTCATTGGAACCTTTTTGAAAAGTTGGGCTTGGACTTTGTAGGGCCCATTGACCCTCCTTCAAACCAAAATAATCATATCCTATATGCATTGATTACTTGATAAAATGGGTAGAAATGAAGGCAATGAGGAATGAAATAGAAGAAAATGTAGCTTGATTTATACAAGAAAATATATTTTTAATATTTGGGGTCCCAAGGGAGATAGTCACAAACTAAGGTCCCTAGTTCACCTCAAGTATCATTGAATAGATCATGTAGTTGAACAAGATACACCACTGAAAGTCTACTACATTCCATCCTTGAGAAAATGGATAGGTAGAGGTGACCAATAGAGAATCGGAAAACATCATCACCAAGATAGTTAGCATGCATAAGAAATATTGGGAAAATAAGCCGATTGAATTTGTATGGGAATATAACACAACTTCGAAGGCTACCATAGGGTTCACCCCCTATGAAATAGTATATGGAAAAAAATATATGTTCCCTATTGATTTTGAAGTTGCCAAACTAAGAATATATCCTAGACTAAACCTATACCTCTCATTATCCCAAAAGGAAAGTTTGTATTAGTTGAATTCCTTGTATGAGTTCAAAAAACAAGCCTTGTTCCACATAGAGATGGTGCATCTAAAAAGAAAAATATGGCATGACAAGAAAATCAAGCTAAGAACCTTCAAGGAAGGGGATTGGGAACTTCTCTATGATCCAAGATTCACATATTTCAAAGAAAATAAATGAACCAAATATTTGGGCCCTTAAATTATTTATACATGTTATGTTAATGGCTCAATTAAATTTAGGAAAATAGATAAGGAGAACATCCCTCGCCTAGTCAATTGTTATAGGCTCAAGATGTACAACAAGCCTCTATCAAAGGAAGAGTTCATAGCCACAATAAAAGCTCAAAATATAGATGTGGTTGAGAGAGACAATTCTCTCAACCCATCCTAATGTCAAAAAAATATCAAAGAAGAAAAAATAAAATAAAAGGAGAAAAAAGAGAAAAAAGGGAGAAGAAAACAATAAAAATTCCTAAGTGAAAACCTATCTAAGGCACCTAGGACAAAGATTTGTCTGAAAACCTCTATGGGGGAAGACTTAGGTTTGTCATAAGTTATTCCCCACCATGAAACCCTAATAGGATTGGTGGGGAAGAGCATTGGTGAAAACTAGAAATGGCACCAGTTCCTTGATAAGAATAAAAAAGAAGAAAAAGATAAAAAAAAATGATAAAAAAAATTAACATTGGTTCATAAGTATTTTAGGTATATAGGAAATGAAATAAACTAGGAATAATCCCATGAAGAATATTTAGCCTTAGATTAGATTGAGGGATAAATCAATCAAGAACAACTACAATAACAAAACAAAGAAAGGATTAGTATACAACCACGACAGAGGCATAAAAAAGAAACATCAGACCTATTGTTGCAAGTTCCATTTGCAAATACCATCATCATCATCATAATCATCATCATTCTTATCATCATCATCATACTCCGTTACTTATCCTCCATTTCCCACTACCTTCATATCCTCCATTTCATCATCATAATCATCATCATCATCATCATCATCATCATCATCAACATCATTTCCCACTTAAAACTTCACATCAAAACTCCACTACACCATACAAAATATACTTGCACCAACACCACAATTACCATCTTCATCTTCAGCATACATCTTGAAAAATAAATTTGTGTTTCCACTATAATACAATGAATTTTTACTGTTGTCAGAGATAACAATATAATGCATTTTTTTTTATGTTGTCGAAGATAACAAAACAATGACTTTTCTTATGTTCAAAATTAGCAATATAATTATCTTGTATCAACACTATATGAACCATATTATGTGTCATAGAAAGCATCACAAAGAGCATCAAATATTGAGTGACCACCTTCCTCAACAATCTACAACATGCACAATAAGTATATATAGTGACTTTTTGTCCACAACAACAATATTGTAGGCCTGTATATGTATTGTACAAACTCTGTATACTCCATAATTTTAGCATAAAAAGGTAGAAACCTTATTCATCACCATCAAAGATACCATATTATTCCTTCAAACTAATAATAAATCACAAATAAAGTTTCATCAAAGAAATGAAGGCATTGACATAGTCAACAACATCAACAAAGGCACTCAAAAAATTCAAATTGATAACAACAAGCACACCTACAATGATTACAGTTTTTATCATTCTCAAAGGTAAAATCAAAACTTTTACATGGAAACAATATCAAACAAATGTTGTATTTCTATGGAACACATCAAGGTCTGATGTTCAAAATCTTCAAGGCTCCACTATTCGATTTCATTCTTCTTTCCAACATTTCAATGATCATACCTATCCTCCATACAAAAACCCTAGTAGTCATGCAACATTCATCCATAATACACATCACTCTATATGTTAACTCCATTCATTTCACATTTTAAATCCACCCATTCCATACCTTTCCCACCATCACCATTCACTCCCATACTCTAAAACCCTAAAAATCCAAAACTATGCACTAAAAACATGCAATGCCAAGAAGCTACATGAAGTAGGCAATTTGCACTGCTACATGAAGCTATAGGACAATTCATGATAATATGATACAAGTTAATGTATCAAACAAATCTCTATAGGAAGATACATGAAGCATCCCTCTAGCACACAATTTCAACGTTTTTGAGTTTCAAGGGTATAGGACCACTCTAAGGACCATGCCACACATATTCATACCAATCTTTAGCACTCCAATCAACTCTATACAAGAAATCAAAGTGCTACAGGATCCCCTGTAGACCTACAAGAAGCTATGAGAGACTTTAAAGATCATTATTTTTCATCTCAATTGATTAGATAAAGCACATGAGGATATCTACAAGCCAACAATACTTCATCAACATCTTCAATAATCCTCCATGCAAGAAAATCAAGTGAACTATACTAGGTACCTCACCCACTCATACTTCAAACTCATTTTCAATTAATCGATCAATTACAATTTGCAAGATTAGTCATGGTCAATAAAACCAAATCCGTTATAAGTGAGGTGGGCCTCGAATCTCCACATGGGAGGGGGGTGGGGTAACTGAGTTATCTAGGGTGGCAAATTAAATTATCAATAGATTAAAATAAAAGGGCACCATTACAATTGGTTAGAGGTGACATAATGAAGTGAGAAGGAATTTATGAAAAAATTCACATTGCTAGCAAGGATGTCATGAATCAAGTGTGCACCAACCTTTTGAAATAAAAAATTAAGAGCACTCATACCACCCAAAATAATAATCACAATAATTTGTGCATGCATGACAAATAATCCCTAAAATTTCTTCCAACTACCATTATGCAACGACATACAGTCTCGAAGACCATGCAGGAGGAAAATAGGATAAGGGATGCTATAAACAATAGTTTCAAGATGAGAAGTCAAGGATTAAGGGTTTCTAGAGTTGGCATTAGCTATCAGAAGAATATATGAGAAGTTATTCACATAGGTGTGTGTATGTGTGTGTGTGTGTGTGTGTGTGTGTCCAAGAATATTTTGTAGGCTACTGGAACCCTTGTAGACATCCATCACCTATTACAATATATATATCCATCACCTATTTATATATTTTTTCCATCCATGACCACAATACTCCCCTCGGACAGAGTTGCTTTAACCATTTTTTCTACACCCCTGTTCTCAAAGTGGTAGAAAGGGGTCAAATTTGGAACAACTTTCACTCTTTATACTGTCATTCATCATAAATAGAATATTCCACCTTGTTTTTCCATGAAAATTTGAAAGGTGGAACAAGCTCAGACTAGGTTTCTAGAATTTCTTGAACATATGTTTCAGAGGAAGATGTAACCCTACCTACCTGGAAATTTTGTGGTTTCCTCGATTGGTTATACTTATAAAACTAAAGGTGAATATCATTGTTGTAAGAGGGATGTTCTAGATTAGTAGGGTCTACAAAAGCACAAAAAAAGTGAACTTGGGATATTATTTTCAATACCCTACGAAACTGACATTTCTTTATTTCCAACATTTTCAATCTCAATACCCACAACCTATATCTCTCTCCATATACATTCAGTAAATGTTGTGTAACCTTGAACCTCTTGTTTTGTTGAATTTTCCCTTCACATTAGGAAACTAGGGGGGTCAATATACTTATATTTTATGTCCCCTCCTAAAATAATTTTCTATCATATTGAAGTTTTCTATGTATTCAATCCTACGAAAAAACCTAAGGAAGACATCAAAATGAAATATGGAGGGTAGTTTTAATAGGATAGAGCCTACAAAAATCTCTAGGGAATATAAAAACCCAAAGGTAGTAAAGGTATTTAAAAAATCAAATTGGATGGCGTACCTTAACAGGTTGCAGGGATATGATGGCATAGTGGCACTAGAGTTTGCACACAATTTTAAGAATGTCAGGGACTAGGAATACATAACAAAAGTAAGAGGAATGTAAATCCAAGTAAATGAAGCTATAATAAGTAGATTTTTAGGCCTCCCCATGGTTCTACCTTAGGATAAGGATGACATATGACATGATATAGATGCCAAGAAATTATTTTTCTTGAGATATGAAGAACTGGGAGAGAATAAGAATGGAGCCAAGAGGGAAAGTCTCCTCGCACCTTGGCATGAGATAACATATCATTTACTGAAGTACTTAAATTATGAAGGGAGACTGAGCATGTTGTATGCATACCATTTAAGTTTTTTACACCAAGTTAGAAATATGTTTCACTAAACATTTGAGGAAAACCTCAATGTCCCTTATTTCTGGCTACAATCTCTTAGGGAGATGAGTTCCAAGGTCCATAAGGGTAAAGAAGGGGCATTGGCACACTATGGCCACATTAAAATTGTAGTTTTTGATTCTATATAGAGACACTATTATAGTATCTTGGGAGGATGTTTTGAGCATGGAAATAGATAAATTATTGGCTCTTGGCAGATTGTCAAGGAACACTACCTATAGAGGGTTATATGGAGAAATAAGAAAGATGGAATGGAAGAGGTCTCAAGAAGAAGAAATACCAAAAAATAAAGCAAGGATGAAGATAAAGAGACAAATCCCACATTTATTAAGATGGGCACCCTATAAAAAATACCCTTGAAGATCATAGAGAAGAATCCATCTATAGAAAAGGGTGGGAAGACCTCTAGAAGGGATAGAGCAAGGTCTCAAACAACCCCAAAATGATCACACCAATGTCTACCACCATATTATAATTGGAGGACATTACTAGCCCTACCAAGATCCCATCAGAGACACTAGAAGAGAAGAAGGCACAAAATCCATAGATAGATCCATCTATGATGCTCATATTGAGTGAACTAGAGGTAGAAAGGGTTGAAACCTCAATTGGAGGAGCCTAGAAAAGAAAAAGAAAAAAAGTAGCAAGGAGAAGGATGTTGGAGGAAAGAGTAGTACATATGACCTAGAAAAACATCTCAACAATTTTCAAGAGAAGTTTCAAATAATGAAAATGCAAAACATTGATAGTAGAAGGAAAGTTGAGGGTAAGAATAGGTCATTAAAATAAGAACTTGACAAAACAAGTAAAGAGCTAGCTATCCAGACTAAGAAAGTGGAAATCATGGAAGAATCCATCTCTAATATGGCAGAGATATCAAAGGAAATGACAAACTACATGAAAATAACCAAAATTTACACCATTTTCCTCAAGGAACAATGGCACAAGTTACTAATTGGTAGATTGCTAAAGAAAATTCCCTTCAGCATGGACACCCCTAAGGATTTTATTGACACATGATAGGAAAACAATGAAGAATAAAGAGACCAACATGTGTGTGAGTTTTACTTGCATACCTTTTCATTGCCTCACCCTTAAAAATGGATCCCCAATACATATATGAGGTGAAGTTAATCTAAGAGCCTCATGCTCTTGGATTCACCATGAGGAAACCAGGGCATCTGAGCTATACAATTATAGAGAAGAAGAATTAAACAACCCCCTATGGATCAGAGTAGAGGCCATTGGGCCTAAAGAGATCAATAGAAATCATGAACCTCACTTATGATCTAGAGCTTATTCCTATCCTAAAGGAAAAGTAGAGAGGGAAAATTTCCCATTCCGAGGACACACACACATAGACAATTGTTTACATCAAAATTTCAGAATAACTATGGGTATGGGTTCCACATGGCATCTTCTAGCTCCCTTATCACCTCTTCAAGGATGTAACAGGTCCACTAGACCTTTACCTTCCTGATGGATTTATTCCACAACACCTTGAATTTCCAGTGTATGATATGTATTGGTTCCACATGAAAGTATCCTTCGAGATCCACCCATATCAAAGTCTATTGATTGACATGGTTAGGATCATGCACATACTTTTTCAATAAAGAAACATGAAACACGTTATGCACTTTCATGGATGCAAAAAATGAAAGCATGTATGCAATTGGCCCTATCCTATCCATTATCTCAAACAATCCACATAATTTAGTTACCAACATGGTGTAGATTCCCAACTTTAGTGACCTCTTTTTTGGATTCACTTTCAAAAACACATGCTCTCCCACTTGGATTTTTTTGGCTATCATGCCTTTATCTACATAGCTCTTTTTCCTATCCTATCCTACCTTCAATTTCTCCTTGATATTTACCATCTTCTCTTCCATCTCCCTGAGCATCTCTTGCCCAAGTACTACTCTATATAATGGATTATCCCAACTTGACGGAGTATTGCATTTCCTTCCATATAGAAATTCAAATGGGATCATTTTGAGTGAAGCTTGATACCCATTTTTGTAGGCAAACTCAACCAAACGGAAATAATCCTCCCACTTTGATGGCTCATCCATAACATACATATTCATCATATCTTCAATCATTTGATTTACTCTCTGTGTCTACCCATCATTTGTGGATGATATTTTGTACTGAAGTTCATATTTTTTCAAAATCCTTTGAAAAATCCCTTCCAAAAGTTTGATGTAAACTTGGGATCTCGATCTAACACAATTTCCCTAAGTACTCCATGCATCCCATCAATTTACTTCATATAAATATTTGTAATGTTATCTTCCATATGAATCAACGTTTCAGGAATAAAATGGTTATGAGTATGTAGGTTTCCACAACTAATAATAATTGAAGAAGATTTTTTTGTATGTAACTGTGTGAGAGGTTTCGAAATGTCCAACGTTTAGAGTGGACACTCCACCCATCAGCAGGGACACAATAAGCTATTATGATTGAAAGAGAGTGATGAGGATTGTTTATATAGAAGAGGAAATATTCGTAGATGTTACAAGGAGAGAGGGAAGCAAACAAACAAAAAAGGTAAAAATAATAAAGTAATAGATTAAAAGAGGTAGTCGTTGAGATAAACTATAATGGTAAAAAAAAATAGAATAATAAACTAAAGTAAAAGTTATTCGTTCAGATTAGGTGGTTGTTGAGATTAGGGCTATATGGGATAATCATAGAGGAGTTAAAAGTTAATGGGAGGAATGGGGAAAATAATTAATAGAATAAATAATGTTAGGGTTCAAAATTTATGTATATATAGAGCTAAATTACGACAGTAGAAAGATAGGGGAAAAATAATTATTTAAGAAGTTAGTAAAATATATTGGGAGATCAAAAAATGGAAGGGTTTTTAATGGGATAATAAAAGAGCGGAAAAAGGGGGATGGGGAGGGATATAATAGAAAGGTAATAAAGAACGAGATAAGAATAATGAATAAGGGGCGGGGGTAAGGTAAAAAACTATCGAGATTCGAAGAAATATATGGAGAAGGTAATAGTTAAAAGTTTTTATCAAATAATTTAAGGGGGAACAATGATTAAAGAGATAAAAAAAAATTATCAAGAGGTGTTAGTAAGATTGATAATAGAAGAAATTGAAATCAATAATTGGGAGGGGTGAGATTATAATGAAAGAATAGAGGGAAATAATTTGTGAATCAAAGCTATAGGAATTATTTGATAAAGATAGAGATTAATGGAAATGGAAAATATGGTTAACCTACAAAACCAAGGTGAAAAGGGGAAATTGAGGTGAAGAAGAGAAAGAATCAAACAGAGGATACTAGAGGCGACGAAATGACTAGTCGACTGGCTAGGATGAGGGACAGGGGGAGAAGATAAAATCTTAAAAAGAAGGAGGGAGGTAGCCTAATAATCAAGGTGATGGATGGTGGGACTCCAGGATTGGCTAAGCTTGTAGCCATATTCCCAATTAAAGTTATTGGGATGTTTTTCAATTTCAAGGGCTTCTCAGATGAGTCGAGAGGAGTAATGAGGGGCATATGCTAATATTTTTGTTTCTTCAAATCAAACAAGGTGCTTGGATTTGAAAGAGTCTTCGACGATAGCTGATTTGGATGTTTGGTTATGGGTGGTATCAACAATATCCTCTTTAAGCCTAGATTTAAATCTTCTATCAGTTTGTCCTATGTAAGTCTTCCCACGTGAACAAGGAATTTGGTAAACACCTGGGCCAAGCATCGGATCAGATTTATCTTCAGCTATTCTGAAAAGTTGTTTCAGGGTTTTGTAGGGTTTGAAAACAGTTTTTAATTTCTTCTTAGACAAGATTTTTACGATATGATATGTGGCACCCTGATATAAGAAAGAGATAGGAGAGTTTAAGGAGGGGAGGATGTTTTTGGTTTAGGGTTTTTGGTTGATAAGAGGACTCAATTGATTTGCATGATAGAGTAGTCATTCGATAGAATGGATTTGGTTAAATGGGCCTTTTCCTCAGTGAGGAATTGGGGGTGGAAATGATGAGAGTGCGAGTAATAAATGTTTTTAAGAAAAATGATTTTTAAGCTGGATGATGGTGGGATCTGACATTAAGGTATATGTCCATGTGATTTTTCTTCTTGTAGACTTGGTGAGTGAGGGAGTCATCAATAATATGAGAGATGAGAACAACTAAAAGGGAATAGATTTTTCCTTTGGGGTTTCCATAGAGAATTGGATGTGGGAGGAAAGGCTATTGAGATGATTAATGAAGGAGACAAGGTTGGCATGGCCATGTGGCTAGATGAAAAACATGTCATCTACAAAGTGGAACCAACATTTGGGTTTGAGATGGAAGGTGCTTAAGGCTAAATACTTAAAGTTTTCCATAAATATGTTAGCCACCACAGGGGAAAGGGAGGGTCCCATGACTGTACCTATGAATTTTTCATAGAAAACCCCTCAAAGGTGAAGATGTAGAAGTGAGGAAGATTTTGATAAGGTTTATAGTTTCTAGATCTACCAAATTGGATATTATACCCAGAAACTCTTAACCTAATCAATATCTTCCTCTCTTCTACTTTCTTCACCTTTAAGGGGGTTTTCTTTGAACAAACCAAAGGTACATCCATGGGATCCTCCCATTCCCCTGTGGTGGATAACATATTTATGGAACACTTTTGAGGATTTATACTTAATAAAATTCCATCTCAAACCCAAATGTTGGTTCTGGTTTGTAGATGACACATTTTTCATTTGGCCACACAACCATGCCAACCTTGTATCCTTCCTTAATCATCTCAATAACCTTTCCTCCCACACCCAATTCACTATAGAAACCCAAAAGGACAACTCTACTCCCTTTTTAGATGTTCTCATCTCTCATCTTATTGATGGCTCCCTCATTCACCAATTCTATAGGAAGAAAAATCACATGGACATATACCTTATTTCCAAATCCCACCATCATCCAGCTAAAAAATACATTGTATTAAAAACTTTGATTACTCGCATCCTC
>SNQJ01S0010167.1:104383-130132 GCA_010110895.2 Picea sitchensis
CCCCCAATTCCTCACTGTTAAAAATTCCCATTTAATCAAATCCCTTCTACCGAATGACTACTCTATTGCTCAAATCAACTGAGATTTCTGCTCAACCGACAATCCTAAACCAAAAACCTCCTCCCCTCATCGGGCTCTCTTATCTCTTCCTTATATCTAGGGAACCACACATCATATTGTAAAACTTATATCTAAGAAGAATATAAAAACCATGTTCAAACCCTAAAAAACCTTAAAACAACTTTTCAGAACAACTAACGATAAATCCAACCCAATTCTTGGCCCAAGTGTTTACCAAATTCCTTGTTCTTGTGATAATACTTACATGGGACAAACTAGTAGAAGATTTAAAGCTAGGTGTTACACATTATTTTGGTCACCCCAGTGATCTACTAACAACATTTGTTCATGTTCCCTGAAAAATATAAAAAGAGTCTTTCTCCATGAAGAGAGTGATTTGCTTTCCTTTCTCAAAAACCTTATTAAGGAAGGTCGTCGCAGACTTCCTTATACCTAGGGTGCGACGATGCTAAAAGATAAGGAAAATTCGAATTTCACAAATGTTCTAGAAGGGGATCTTATACAAAACGAGGTGGCCTCCAATCGGTTTGGATCTTACTCTCTTCTTTGATTTAGTGGGATCATCCTAATATCCTCATCCATCTCTCTTTCACACTATATAAAGAGGGATCTCTCATGGAAAAGGATAAGGTTGAATAGGCTAATATTTGTATGGAGAGTTCTACTTTCTCTTGAAAGATTTTCTTTGGTTCTATAAGCTACATGGTGGATCTTCTTCATTCAAAGGATTTGGAGAAAGTGTGTGTGTTGGATCAAAGGGCCATTGAAAGGGGACCTTGCAACATCAAGGATTTTGGTTGCATTCTCCACTTTCCTTTTAATATGACACAGCGATATGTTTCTTTCCCATAAAACTAGTCTTGTTTTATTGTATGATTCCTTGATCACATGTATAGGTTCTTGTTGAGTATATTATGTTGCTTTCACTTTGTTTGGCTTATGTTCCCTTGCAGGTTAAATATTACATGAGCATTGTAACGGAGCTACGATAGAAATGGCAATAGGAAATGACATTTAAAAGGTATGTTGTCTATCTCTTGTTAGATAGTAAACTCCATAATTAGAGCTTAGGTAAAGTCTTATATTATGTTATGTTGTGCTCTAGTTTCCAGTGGGATCTAGGGAGATCTGTTTGTGTCTGCACTTACTAATTAGTCCTATAACAAAATTGGCAACCATACTAGGGACTAGAAAAAAATAGAAAAGAATATAAGAATTTCCCTAAGCTCTAATTATTGAGTTTCCTATCTAACAAGAGATAGACATCATACATTTTAAATGTTGTTTCCTATTGCCATTGCCATTATAGCTCCATTCCATGTTGTTTCCTATATCCATTAGACTTGGGGCTCCATATACTCCAATGCATACTGAAAATAGCTCTGCAGAGCCATATGGGGAGCTGCAATCCCTTCCATGTTAGTTATGGTATAGAGGATAGTCTAGAGAGGAAAGTCTCAGACATCCCTGATAGCGACCTTCACGCTATGTTTCTAGGTACCCGACACATAATGTTCACTGATGTAGTGGTTCATAGGCTCACTGCCACCCCTACTACCTATAAGTGTCACTTGTGATCCACAACAAGAAAGTCCTGTTAGGAAATATATATCCTCGATATCTATGGTGAGTGTGTGGGCACCCAAATAAAATGCTTGTTCGTTCACATCCCACATGTGAACTAAGTACTCAAGGAGTCTCAGTTGGGTCCTCATACCATGTATCTTGAATAATTTCAACAACCCACACTGTCGGAGGGCCATAACTATTCCCGGGTCATTCCTGGAGAAGTAGTCTTCTTCTTCGTGCTCTCTCTCTCTCTCCATTCCAACATCTTAACCATGGAAGACCTGCCAAGGAAACATTAAAAGAGATTAGCAACATAATTTTATTTCTTGGGGGGTTTCCCTTATTGGGTTCATCTTTTGAAATTTTGGGTTGCGGTCGTCGCAGGCCTGTGCATTTTCACAGTGCGGAGTCCTCGCACCCTATCTTTAGGGTCAACTGCGACGATCCTAGATCATCACAGGTCTCGATATAGGGCACCTGTGACAAACGAAACATATGGGTAACCTCAAAAAATCAACCCAAAATAACATTTTTAACCATTGAAAATCAAATTTTAATCCATGGAAAGATGAAGGAAATGAAGATTACCTTTTCTGCGGAGATGATTTGTGGAATGATCAGTCGTGCACTCCACAATCCGCAGTTGAAAATCGAGGTAAAGAGAGGGTTTGGAGCAATGTTTGGGTGAATTTACAAATTAAATAGTGAAATGTGGTTTTTTACCTATTTTATTGATTTTTATTACTTTTCATTTGTATAATATATTAGTTTTTATGCTTCATCCAAACCCTAAAGTCCTAACAACTTTGAAAGTGGTTGATTTTTGCAGATTGAAAAAGTCTAGAGGTAAAACGTTGGAACAAGGGTCCATTGTTTTGGTTTGTTTCTATATTTTTCGCATGTACAGATCCTTTTAGGGTTTTTCAGGAAAAACTTCGAGCAGAGTCTTGATTCTTTCTCGCGCTCGTGAAGCCATGAGAATGTAATCAAGTAGTCTTTTGTCATTTTTTAGAACTCGTAATGGTGACACGAAAAATGAATCATATGGAGTATCCTTTAAGCTCTTTTCACGCTCCTAAAAGTATTTGAAAAAAACATCTGATGAGCGGTAGATTATCACTTTTTCGGTCTCGTTAGATTAATTTACGAAAAAGGACCTGATGGAGTTCTCTTTAAGTGTTTTTCAGACTCTTTAAAATTGAAAACCCCCCGAGTTTTCTCTCTTTGGACTCGTTAAAAAAACATTGAAATATCCATATGGGAACAAACCACTCCTTAGGGTTTGTTAAATATACTCTGAGGGACTCGTTCGAAGAATGAGCTTACATCAAAAATCATATGTTATCCTCCTCAAGCTTGCATAAAAATAAAGAGGTACTCGCCAGAAATGGTGGGGGGAAATTGGGAAAGAAATGTGTCTGTATTTTGTGTTAGTGGCAATAATAGTCACTCTTGAACATGACACCCCCCTTCATCATTGTATCCGGGTTGGGAAATCCATTTGTCTCTCATTTGACCATACAAAAATTCATATGTTGGGTCCTCCTTGAGTCAATGTTGCCACTACCATTGTCGTGTTGTTCATATGTTCAAGAGAAGTCCAACCTAAACAAGCCTTCTATCTAGTCGGCCATTTGCAATTATAAATTTTATACCATGTCGTCCTTCCCTGTGTCAGTTCTGAATCACTTCATACTTTGATCTACCTCAAATCTGTTACATATTTCATGTCATTGATGGGGAATACATCAATGCCCTCCTGTGATGAGTCTTTTCCTGTCGACTTCAACACATTATCCGAGAATAAGGCTTAGAAATCATTCAGTACCTTAGAGCTTGCATGCCTCAATGGAAGGTTTCTTCTCTTTCAACAGTGGGTGTTAGCCCTCGACCAAGTTTTGAGGAAATCTTGGTCAGTTTTGACCACTTTTTGGACTTCGACCCAGTAATCGAGGAAGGAGTGCCCATGCAAAGCTGAGATCGCAGATATCACTTATTTTGTGGGCTTTGTGGACCCAACATGGGGTTCTTAGGGTTTTGTAACGGGTTATGGGATGTCGACCCATGGGTTTACCCATGATTAGGCCTTTTGTAAATGTAAAAGTATAAATAAGAATAAGATTGTAAGAATCAGTAGTAGTATAAGTGGAGTCGATAGCTTGCAAGGATAAGTACAAGTATTTTTGGGTTGCATAGTGCAACAGACTGTGTTTGTAAGGCTCTTTTCTTGATAGAGGAGTTGGCTCTGTGCCTTGACCTGATTTTCAGAAGGTGGATCTGGTGCTTAGTGCGCAAATCACTTGTCTGGTGTGAAGCTTGGCTCTGTGTCTTAGTGCACAGGAGCAGAAGAATGTAAGATATTGAATCCTAATAAAGAAGAAGAAGCAGTTGGTGGACGTAGCCCCACACTGGGGTGAACCACATATATCATGTGTTGATGGTTTTCTTTGTGCTATGATGTTTATGTTGTGAATCTTCTTAGTGCATTGATTGTTATATATGATAGATATATCCATGAATGCTTAGTGCTTTATTTATGTTGAAGGTACTAGATATAACTTATGATGCTAATTGCGATGTGTATTTTGTTAGTTTTACTGCACCAATCTATTCGTAGGGTTTGTTCTGCGATGTGAATCAAGTTGATAAACTAATGCATGTGGTTCTTAAGTACTCTGCGAGGTAATTGTAATCATAGATCTATGTCCCATATTGGTTACAGACACCTGAGTCCTGTAACCCCCCTGCCTCTACCTTGGGTGAGACTTTGCCTTCCCCGCAGGTGTTGCTAAAAGGTCTGATAGTTAGGTTTTTTTAGTGCGTTGTTGAAGCTTTGAACCCTGGGTCTTCCCCTATGCCAAAAAATGGTTCCATTGTCGGGAACTGAAACTGTGATTACTGGGAACTAAAGTGAAGAAAAGCGAATCTTTGTTTGTATATCTGTCGTTGTAGTGCACAAAATTTTAGTTGACTTGTGAAGCTATGTGCTAAGAAAGAAACCTGATCTGAGGTAAGATCTTGAAAGAGGTAAAGATTTGTAATTTGATAAGAGTAAGATAAGCAAAAGTTTTTGTTTCGAAAGCATGAATTTAGGTATGTTTAATAGATTTTGTCCTAGTCTGAAAGCTACGGCGCAGTAGGAAGAAAGAGTTGATCTAAGTAAGGCTAATATAAATGAAGAAATATATGTTATTCCTATGCATAGAAAGAAGTTTTGGACTAACAAGTTGATGCAGGAACCTATAAATAATTTTTGCAGATTGCAGGTCCAACACTGTGATCCTACTACGTAGTACAAGAGGAAGAGAGGATTAACCCTATGTTATAACTGCAGAAGACCGAGACATCTTGCTAAGAAATTCCCTGGTATAGGTCCTATTTGTCTTTGTTGTAAAATTGTTGGTCATGAGGTTGAGTATTTCCCAAGGATGTTTGCTAAAGTTGAAAATGAACATGAGTCAAGAGAATAAGAGCATGCTAGAAGATCAGAAAGAGAAAGGATCAGAGGAAGCCAGCAATGAATGATCACAAAGATGTCAGTTTACTAGAGACCATTAAAGAAAAACAACGCATAGGTACAAGAATAGGAGACTTTGACATAGACTGTGTCTTGGATGAGGAAACACAAGTGAATATTATGACAAAAATCACTTGGGAAATTTTAGGAAAGCCTACTATAATATCTTCATTGGGAAAAATAGGTTTATTCAAAGGAAATATGATAACCTTATGTGGAAGAATTACTAATGTACCTATTATTATTCATGGAACATCGACTGAAGAGGAATTTGAAGTCATTAAGTTTGTCGAGAACAATGCCCCTTTCCCTCTTTTGTTAGGAAATACTTGGATTGAGAAGGATCATATCAGAAGGAAAGAAGAGGAAGAAGATACAGAAAAGAAAAATCAAGAACTAAGGGATTTCATAGCTAGGAAAATAGATCGACTAATAGAAGGAAGAGAAGTTAAGTCGAAGCAGCAGAAGGCAAGAGGATTAGTTGTCGAAATTGGATGAGTGGAAGAAGGATTAAGGGACCTATCCATGCAAGAAGAAAGTAAATCCACCCAAGAAGTGGCAAGGGAAAGGATATTAACTTCGAACCCATTGGAAGTACATCAGCAACTGAGATAGGAGAAACTAAGAAAAAGAATGGAAAGAGGAATCCATAAACAGTTAGAGAGACTCAGATCACAGGAAAGAAGGCAAGGAAGCTCAGTACGAACAAAGCCAAGTTAGAAAATCTACATGAGGTTATAGAGAAGACTTCACAGGCGGCAGGGTTGCAGGCTATAAACCTCGCCGAAACAGCAAGACCGCGCAGAATGGGACTTCACCTCGGCAAAGCTATATGACCGTTGGAGGTGACTTGACCATTAAAATGATGCTCCAGAACAACTAGGAAACACATTTATGAGCGAATAGACCGTGTTTGGGATGTTGAGACCATGCCATAATGGACAGATTCACATTAATAGAATCAATCCTACCTGTTAGAAGAATTTGTTACGACGCTTGCTTATTTAACCCGTCAGACGCTATTCTGAGACCACTTTTCTCCATCTGTCATTAACATTTCTAACATAAAATTGATTGTGTGTTGAGTTTTGATTTCAGAAACTAGACATCGTCATCTTCTTGCTTACCTTGCCCATCCATTCTCCTACCCTGACTTATCCATCTAAAAGTGAGAATGTTGGGAGAATGTACTTAGTTAGAGAAGTCTATCGAAGAGGTCCTTAAAAAGTTTATGGTTGACATAGCTATGTCTGAAGGTGTTTAGGCATCATCAACTAGGGGACTGTAGGCTACCCCTTCGATTGCATGATGTTCGGGCCATACTAACCCTGCGACTGAGAAGCGAAGTAAGCATCGTGATGATCTGGATAATGCGAAGCAGATCTCGTTGATATTACCTGATTATATCCCCCTTTCACTGGTGTGGTTAACGACGATGGCATCCCACGGGACTACGAGTACACTTTGATCACTGCGTACATCCCAAAAGGGATACACGTAGTTGGAAGCCAGTTGGGACAGATCCCATCCCTGAAGAACAATGACTTTAACCTTGGAGATAGAAAGAACTACGCCATGCTCGCCCCTCATATATACTTAATGAAGACCACATGGAAGAATCCTCGCATTGTCGCCCACTCGTGGATAAAGGAGCTGGCGTAGTCCACTATACTCAACGTGATGAATATTCCTCATTTTGGCTGACATCAAGAGGTTAACGCTTGCGTTAAACGCCTCTTGTCATCCTATCATGGTGGATACCTATGGGTTGATAGGAAGATTACTATGGATCTGACGTTGATCCACCCGATCACAAGATTGAGCATGCAGGGACTTGACCCTCAACATTTCTACCCAGAGAAGGCCTCAGACCTCTCCCTGGCACAACGCATAAAAGAGGCATATGGTGAAGTAGAAAAGGGAAATCAAGGCTATAAGGTAGCCTCTATCCAGGATGTCACAATGTGCCTCACTTTCCATCTCATAGCTGGAAAGCTCATCCAAAAGAACAGCCTCACAAAGGTCATCGGGTTTGTGGTGGACCTCGCAGGGAAATGCATGGAGGGAATGCAAATGAATTGGGTGATTCACCTCATCAATGAGCTTGAGAAATATTGTCGTGAAGTGCAGGATCAAGGATACAAGTTCCACTTCAGCTGGCTACTTCTGTTGATTTCATTTGTCGCTTGGAAAATGCATGAGGGAGAAGATTTTCCAGAAATTGAACCGTCAAAGCCATTGGCAGCTAGATCTTCTACATTATGGTATACGAATGGCATGTCGAATAAATGGCAGTCGAACGCAGTGCTCCATGCCTACTATCAACAACTGAGTTTTTCCATAGAGTCATTCCCACGCATGACACCACACACCTTGCACCAGTACAGACCAATTGCTAAGTTCCACGCAGATCAAAATTTCATATATATCACCATGCACAAGGATGAGAGCAAGGAAGAATTACAGTCCTATTATAAGTTGACTGATGAATACATGGAGAATATCACCAAGGAATGGTCGGAGGAGTTCCTTATACCCATTGTAGATTCAAATCTCTATGATGCTGACATTATAGGAATCCCCTTGGTCACCTGGGTCAAGCATGTTGGAAATACCAGTGCGGACAAGAAGAAGAAAAAGGAGGAAGTCCAAGATGTAGAGACTAATGAGGAAGACAACGCCTCTGAAGGAAAAGGATTTGGCTCCCTAGGAGGAGGAGGAGATGAAGTAGATGGATAGGGAGGAGGGGATGAAGGAGAAAACCAAGAAGAAGGTGAAGCTACCTCACCAAAAGATAACCCTGTCGAAACAATAACTCTATAGAAGAGGAATATTTCTCCACATAAACCTTTGGCAAGAGAGAAGACCCGCGCCAGTAAGCCCCAGATGGAGGCCACAGTCACAGAAGATGATATCAGTCTAGTCTGCAGAGTGATGGAGGATTCATCTAAGGATCTCTTGCAGAGATATGGAGTGAAGCAGGATGAACTATATGGTAGGATAGAAAAGGAATTGAGTGAAGTAAAGGAAGCTATTCGCTCGGTCCGCGCAGTCCCTACTGAACCTTCCCTGTCAGAGACTGTAGAGTTGGGGAATGATCTAGCCCAACTTTGAAGACTTGCAGATGCAACAGAGGCTCGACTTCAATAAGTCCAAGAAGAGAAGGACAAAGATACAAAAGCCTTGAAACAATAAAAATAAGAGATCTTGGAGCAATTACGAGTTGTGCGGTATTGTGTAACTGCTTATGAAAACAAGAAAGATGAGTTATGGGTGATGTTTGAGGAAGACAAAGAAAAGATATAGAGGGAAAAGGACCAGCTTCTCATAGAGAAGATTGCACTCAAAGAAGTGGTGAGCAGAGCACTTCGCTCTATGCCAGGCTTGGCACAGGAGGAACATGAGGCAATCAAGTTTCAAGTCATGAAGATCGTTGAGGCCATCCAACAACTTCAATCAAGGGAAATGGAGTTGGATATCCAAGAAGTACTAAGCACGCTGCAGGATGTGTGCGATCAGAGGGAGGAATCCGCTAGGAATGAAGTTGGAAGGATTAGAGCCCTCACCTTAGAATGAAAATAGTTGAGCGACAAAATCACGTAGACCTACGAATGCCTCACGGAATATCTATAGCTTAGGAAGTTGGAAGCATAGCTATAGGAGGCACAACATCAGGCACTCACAGTTCAAGCGCAGATGAAGTGACTCACTGTAGTCAAGAGAATGAAGAAATCAAAAGAACAACATGCATCCGAAAAGTAGATTACTTCCATCTAGGGCAGAGTAATGGAAGTTACACAAAGGCTACAACTGGTGCAGGAGGAAGCCTATGCGGTGTTTGAAGAGATCGAAGGACAAGGTTTGCAACTGGACCAAGTGGTTGTGACAGTGGAACAATACCTAGAAGGGCCTATTACAGAGCAGATGATTCAAGAGCTCGCTGAGAAGGAGGCTTAAGAGAAGCAGTAAGTTGAGGCATCTTGAGGCCTTCGAAGCAGCATTTCCCAGATCTGAGTGACTCTGGACGTGTCACAGGTGATTGTTGGGGGCCTGTTGGCCCTCAACCAATTTTTTGTGGAAATCTTGGTCAATTTTGACCACTTTTTTTACTTCGACGTAGTGATCGAGGAAGGAGTGCCCAGGCAGAGCTGAGATCGTGGATATCACTTGTTTTGTGGGATTTGTGGACCCAACACGAGGTTCTTAGGGTTTTGTAATAGGTTATGGGATGTTGGCCCATGGGTTTACCCATGATTAGGCTTTTTTGTAAATGTAAAAGTATAAATAAGAATAAGATTGTAAGGATGAGTAGTAGTAGAAGCGAAGTCGATAGCTTGCAAGGCTAAGTGCAAGTAGTTTTGGGTTTATTAGTGCAACAGACTGTTTTTGTAAGGCTCTGTGCTTGATAGAGGAGTTGGCTTTGTGCCTTGACCTAATTTGGGGAAGGTGGATCTGGTGCTTAGTGCGCATATCACTTGTCCGGTGTGAAGCTTGGCTCTGTGGCTTAGTGCACAGGAGAATAATAATGTAAGAGATTGAAGCCTAATAAAGAAGAAGAACCAGTTGGTGGACGTAGCCCCACACTGGGGTGAACCACGTATATCATGTGTTGATGGTTTTCTTTGTACTATGATGTTTATGTTGTGAATATTCTTAGTGCATTATTGTTATATATGATAGATAGATCCATGAATTCTTAGCGATTTATTTATGTTGAAGGTGTTAGATCTAACTTATGATACTAAGTGTGATGTGTATTTTGTTAGTGTTACTACAATGATCTATTCTTAGGGTTTGTTCTGCGATGTGAATCAAGTTGATAAACCAATGCATGTGGTTCTTAAGTACTCTGCGAGGTAATTGTAATCATAGATTTGTGTCCCAACTTGATTACAGACACCTGAGTCCTGTAACCCCCCCTACCTCTACCTCGAGTGAGACTTCTCCTGCTTCGAAGGTGTTGTCGAAAGGGTCGATAGTTAGGGTCTTGTTGGTGCGTTGTTGAAGCATTGATCCTTGGGTCTACCCCTATGTTAATAGTGGGTTCACATCATTCACCCCTGATTGGAAGATTCCTTTGAGTGTTCGAATTAAACTCATTTATTCGCATTCGTTGGATTGTACTGAGGTACCTTGGGAGTCATTGACATCAATGGTGATTTCCCTCGCACTTGTTAACGGTTTTCATTAATGACTGATAATCAAGTGGTTTTTACCATGTTCGACTTCAGCACCTGTAATCACATGGCTAGATTCATACTTAGAGACAATGGAAATGAAGACCATGTATCTTATCATTTTGGTCCAAGTTGCGATGGAGTATTCATGACTTTTGTTGACACATAGATCCACTTTGTATGTCTCATGGATATGTTCGAACTTGAGTCCTTGTAGAGCGTAGATCCATAGTTTATTTTTTGTGGCTATGCTGATTCATAATGACATGGATCCACAGTGTATATTTATTGGCCATGACTCACTTGAAACTTTTTAATCTGAGTATGGGAATGCCTACCTCAGACGATGGTATATTATTATGCAGATTCTTGATTGTTTGCAAGTTCCCGATTGGTGCGCTCCTTGTTCGACAAACACATTCTACAAAGTATTTCAGATGTCACGATTTCCATATTCATACTTTCGTGGGCATTCTATTACACATTATTTTGGTCACCCTAGTTATCTATTGACAACATGTGTTCATGTTCCCTGAAAAAGATAAAAATAGTATTTCTCCATGAAGAGAGTGATTTGTTTTCCTTTCTCAAAAACCTTATTAAGGAAGGTCGTCGCAGGTCACCTTATACCTAGAGTGTGATGATGCTAAAAGCTAAGGAAAAGTAAAATTTTACGAATGTTCTAGAAGGGGATATTCTAGAATATGAGGTGGCCTCTGATCGGTTTGGATCTTACTCGCTTCTCTGATTTTGTGGGGTCATCCTAATCTCCTCATCAATCTCTCTTTCACACTATATAAAGAGGGATCTCTCATGGAAAGTCTAAGGTTGAATAGGCTAAGATTTGTATGGAGAGTTCTACTTCGTCTTGAGAGCTTTGCTTTGGTTCTACAAGCTACATGGTGGATCTTCTTCATTCAAAGGCTTTGGAGCAAGTGTGTGTGTTGGAGAAAAGGACAATTGAAAGGGGACCTTGCAACATCAAGGATTTTGGTTGTATTCTCCACTTTCCTTTTAATATGATACAACGATATGATTCTTTCCCATAAAACTAGTCTTGTTTTATTGTATGATTCCTTGATCACATACATAGGTTCTTGTTGAGTATATTGTGTTGATTTCACTTTGGTTGGTTTGTGTTACCTTGCAGTTTCAATATCACGGGACCATTGGAATGGATCTACGATGGCAATGGCAATAGGAAATGATATTTAAAAGGTATGTTGTCTATATCTTGTAGATAGTAAATTCAATAATTAGAGCTTAGGGAAAGTCTTATATTATGTTATGTTTTGTTCTAGTTTCCAATGGGATCTAGGGAGATTTGTTTGTGTTTGTACTTACTGATTAGTCCGATAACACTAGGCTTAAAGAGCATATTGTTGATACCACCCATAACTGAACATCCAAATCATCTATCGCCCAACACTCTTTCAAATGTAAGCACCTTATTTTCTTTGAACGAACAAAAATATTATCCTTTGTCCCTCATTACTCCTCCCAACTCATCCAAGAATCCCTTCAAATCAAAAAACATCCCAATAAATTTAATCAGGAAGATGACTACAATCTTAGCCAATCCTGGACTCCCACCATCCATCACCTTGATCATTAGGCTACCTCCCTCCTTTTTAAGTTTTGATCTTCTCCTCCTATCCCTCATCCTGGATTCTCTATTGGTATTTTCCTTGCCTCCAATATTCTCTCCCTTCTTATTTCTCTTCTTCACCTCAATTTCCCCTTTTCACCTTGGTTTCAAAAGTTAACCTTCTTTGGAATTTTCATTAATCTCTATCTTTATCAAAGAATTCCTCTAGCTTTGATTCACAAATTCTTTCCCTTTGTTATTTCATTATAATCTCACCACTCCCAATTATTGATTTCCTTTGCTTCTATTAATAATCTTACCAAGACCTCTTGATCAAAAAATGTTATCTCTTTAATCATTGTCCCCCCTTAAATTCCTTGATAATTGTTTTTAACTATTACCTTCTCCATATATTTCTATCTCAATAATTTTTTACCTTACCCCCCACCCCTTATTTATTATTCTTATCCTGTTCTTTATTATCTTTATATTATATCCCCCCCATCCCCTTTTTCCGTTCTTTTATTATCCCATTAAAAACCCTTTCATTTTTTGATCTCCCAATATTTTACTAACTTCTTAAATAATTATTCCCCGCCTATATTTCTATTGTTTTATCTTATCCCTATCTATCCGTAAATTTTGAACACTAACATAATTTATTCTATTAATTATTTTTTCCCCATTCCTCCCATTAACTTTTACCTCCTCTATGATTATCCCATATAGCCCTAATCTCAATGACTAGATTTTTATTTAATTTATTATTCCAATCTTTTTTACCATTATCTTTTATTCAACGACTACCTCTTTTAATCTATTA
This sequence comes from Picea sitchensis, assembly GCA_010110895.2. Lineage (NCBI taxonomy): Eukaryota > Viridiplantae > Streptophyta > Pinopsida > Pinales > Pinaceae > Picea > Picea sitchensis. The sequence goes on from SNQJ01S0010167.1 coordinate 117,139, forward strand.
AGTTATTATTTTTACCATTTATGTCTCTTTGTTTCCATCTCTCATGTATGGTCTATTGATCTTTCCTCTTCTATATAAAAAATCCTAATCACTCTCTTTCAATCATATTGTATTCTTGTGTCCTTGATTATGGGTGGAGTGTCCACTCGAAACATTGGGCGTTTCGAAACCTCTCACATAGTTACATCCAGAAAAATATTCTTCAATAAAATGGGTAGACATTGTCAACTTATCCACTACCATAATTATTGAGTCATTTTTCCTTGCTATCCTAGGGAACTTTGTAATGTAATTGATCGTTACTACCTCCCGCTTCCACTCTGAATTGGAAATGGCTATAGAAAACCTATTGGGTGTCCATCCTCAACCTTTACTCTTTGGAACTCCATGCATATGGATATGTAATCAACCACATCCTTTTTCATGCATGGCCAAAACTATTGGCTTGTCATTGCTGCAATTGTTTTTTGCTAACTTGGGTGTCCAAGTGATCCGAACATCATTAGATGCCAAATTATTCTTTAAACACACATTTCAACATCTAACCTGATCCAGAATAATTCTTGATCGTATCTGACAGATTTTCATAAAATATGTGAATATTTTACTTATCCAAAACTTCATGAAATGATGATAATTTTGCAGAATTATGTGAGATGACACAACATAAAATAAAATGACTAAATAAGACAATATTTTATGACAGATTTCACCTCTCCTAGGCTACATCTTTGAGTATCCTTTAACAATGTGACTACTCTTCATTAATCTCAATTGTCAAAAATTATAATGAAAATGGACTTACAAATGCAATCTTGGAGTCACTCTTCAATTTTGTTTCTCAAATCTAGAAATAGAGTTTACCATTGAATTCCTCATGAAATTGTAAGAAAAATGAGTATAAAATCGACCATATTCTGAACTGGATCAATTTCACCTCCTTTACATTCCAAATAATGCAATATGGTTATCATACATGACAATATGGACTAAGACTTTCATAGACAACATCTTAGCACAAATATGACAGCACCATCATGCTCCTCTCATAAAAACGATAAAAACAAGTATAAACAAGGCTATGTTTGGACATGGCAATTAATGGAATGAAAAACGATACCATGCCATCATGGTTCTACTCCTTATCATGCATCTCAATGCACTGACTGTACCCTGCAAAAAAATAAATTCACTCCTCCTTTGCCTCAGGATCCATGCTCGGTCTTAAATAGGGTGCGGACCCAACCGTGGTATGAACCTTTGGTTAGCGATGGAATCAAGTTAAAACTGGTCCGCATGGAATATTTGTAACAAATGGTGTCATTGATGCATTGGTTAAGGCTTCATTTTATGTCAGAGGAGTCATGGGTTCGACCCCCATAGATCTCTCTCCCCTTTGACGTTTTATTGCAACCACATAACATATATAGTATGGAGTCATTGTATATAGTGACATACATTTGTAACCCCTTCCATGGTATCTTGGTATTGGTTATATGGTATACAAATAAAACATGTGTCGAGAGTTTGGTCCTTGTCCCCCCAGTTTTCTCCTGATTATACAACTACAAAAACTTAAATACAAGTTTTAACATATGACTGTTAAGTCATGGTATTATACTATAAGTTTTAACATATGACTGTTAAGTCACATGGTATTGTATAATTGTAAGTTTTTGGATTTTCGTATGGGAGGTCAAGGGTTCAACTCCGATTGAACTCATAACAATTTTGATAACCCATAGCTATGAGAGGCCAATCGGAGACTGCCATGTGGTGGTCTCTCATTGGTCCATCTAAGCCTATACAAACATACCACATGTCAAGATATGATTGGTCCACCTTGACTTGTACAGCTTCCTTGTCACCTTGGAAACTCAGTTGTATGGATGTGCCACTTGTCATCATTCCAGTGATTCCACATGTCACCCCCTTTTTGGCTTTTGACTTTTGACATGTTTGACCAAAACTTTGACTGACCATATATTTTTCATACAAACTCTGTTTGAGGCGATTTTTGCATTGTTGGAAAGCTCTCGTCGAGCTCTATGTAATGAATTCCTTTTCGAGAACATTTGAGATCATCAAATTTCGAGCATTTTTTTATCCTCCTGGACCTTTATGAGCATTTAGGATCCTCCTGGATCACACCTTTCCAATGAAAAACTTTTGGACCTCCAAAAGTATAAATATTTCAACAACTTAGTGATGATAAATATTACTCACTCTTCCACCTTGCTGAAATTCTCGTATTCAATAACTTAGTGATTATGAAGCTTCTTCACTCTTCCACCTTACTGAATATTCTGGGACTAATTTGTTATCTTAGAATTTTTCATTTTGGACCTCCATCGAGGATCTTCGATCTTGGATACAAATTTTCTTTCTAGATCTGTGTAGTTATGTCTTCTTGTTTAAAACATGGCTCTCACTTTGGATATTGTTAATAACTTTGACTCTTTTCTCATGGTTATTGGCACTAGCTTAGGTCTATCTCTGGTTCTATCTCATTAGCTCCTTCATCACAAAAAATTTCTCATTAATTCTCTTTGTTATACAATATCCAAATCTGAATCATGTACTCAACATCCACCCCCATCTCCTTCTTTATTGAATATAGTCCATCTCGACAATCATAAAAACCAAATCAAATGTTGATCTATGCCTTTCCCATCTGGCTTAACTGTTCATGTATTTATGATGTATCTATAGGAGTCTATGAATGAATTCCTTGTTCATTTCCTCTCTCCTGCCATGAAAGGAACTCTAAACATGTCTTCCACAAACATTTTTACTGCTTGAATTGCTTCTACTCGAGGTATACATCTACATGAACATGGAATAACATCTCGGATATGTTTATAGCATACATATTTACAAAGTATTTACCTCTTATATGTGCAAAGAAGACTATTTATTTTCTAGCTCTAGGAAGATTTGCATAACTTTGATGTTTTTCCCGCTCTCGATCTACATGTTCCAATTGCTTGCATTCTTCTATTCCTTCACCTTTGTTACTTCAGAATAAGAATTTTATTACATAGACAATAATGCAGTTCATTAGCTATTAATAAGGCAACTATACTTGTCTTTACTATTGTCGAAAAGATTTAGAAATCCTTACAAGATTCCTCTCACTCTTAAATTCTATAAAAAGTGGCTATATAGAAATACCTACAAGATTCCTCTCACTCTTAAAATTATCTAAGGAGTGGCTAACAAGCCCTCTAATACAACAATAGAAATAGACTTATAAAAGGCATTTACATAGGCATATTATTTTTTCTTATTTACAAACATACATATTTACAATATTTTTCCAAAATCAATCATTTTCTGATAGGTGGCTTCTTCATGTACTCATTCTTCCCTTAGTACTAGAAGGAGTCTCAAATATTCATGTCTCTGACAATGCCTCTAACTTTGATGTTTAATCTGGCATTGAATTTGACGTTGAATATAAGAAACCATTGGACCCAAGTATAAGTCTTCCCAATAACCTTTACAACCTCTCCTTTCGAACACCAAGCACTATTGATGTGTCCTGAGTAGCTTCCTTTGAATACACAAATACATGTCCATCCTAGAATGCAACTACATATCCTTCATCTTTGAAATATGCAACTAAGAGTAGGCTTACTTTAAAATCTGGAACATATAACATATGTTCTATTTCCAAAAATCCTCCTGACTCGAGATGGAATCTTACATATCCAATCCCTCTTACTGCTTGTCTAGTGTTAGTTCCAGATCCTACATAGAAATATGTGTCGATCTATGAGAAAGTAAGGTACATCGATCTCATTCTTGTCATGTGGTGAGATGAGCCACTGTCCATGAACCATACCTCGATGTCTTCATACATTACACTATTAATACCAACCATTAAGAAGCATTATTTCTCGAATCTTTAAGCAAGACTATTAACTTCACTTGGGGCAGCTACCTGTCTTCTTGTAAGTGTCATTACATCTTCCTGGTTCTTCTTTGGACATAAGTGTTTATAAAGTGTCCAAAACTTCTCTATTTTATTTCCACTCTTACCACAATAAGAGCAGAGTTTCTTGTTCCATCTTGGAACCACAATCCCTTCTTGTTATTCCCCCTTTTCTTCCATCTTGGAAAATGACCTTTGTTTTTATCTTTTTTCTAGGATGGATTTTCTTGCAAGGATTGTATTCTTCAACATTTCACCATATTATGGCTACTAGTTCCATAGGAAGAACATGGATACCTAGACCATAAATTCATACCGGTCTTACAAGTGGGAAATGTCTTCATTCCCTCTTTAAAATGCACATCTCTTCCTAGAGATGTCTTGCATCTGTTACCCTTCATTGGGGTGGAAGGTAATACTAACTACTTATGAAGGACCTTTTAATTTTAAGTTCTTCCTACTTCACCAGTACTTGAGCATTCTCCATATTGATGGGGAAAAGAAGAATATAATGAATTATCTTCCTCGGTTAAACAGTTTGTAGGAGATAGTCTCTTTTGAATTTGAGATATTTCATTCTCTACTTTCTTAGATTCATGGAATGGTGCTAATATTTGGTTCTTAGCCTGCAACTTGCTTTCTAATTCATGAAAAATACCTCTATAGAATTCTTCATGACATATCAATCGATCTTAAATCTTCTACTTCTCCTCCTCGAGAGATTGTAGGTGTCTCCTTAATTCAGAATTATCCTTCTAAATTTTTCGGTTAATGTCCTTCTGGAGCCTTAAATTCATGAGATATTTACTCATGTTGTTCTCTGCAACAAGAGATCTGCGCTAGGAGTCTTCAAACACCTTCACCAATTTGAGTCTTGGACCTCGTCACATCAACTTGCAAATACTTTTCAAAAACTAGCTTCGATACCAACTTGATCTGAAAATCCTTAGATGCCAAATTATTCTTTAAACACACATTTCAACATCTAACTTGATTCATAATAATTCTTGATCATATTTGATATAATTACATAACACATGTGAATCTTTTACTTATCCAAAACTTCATGAAATGATGATAATTTTGCATAATTATGTGAGATGATATAGTAAAAAATAAAAGAACTAAATAAGACAATATTTGATGGCAGAGTTCACCTCTCCTATTCTACATCTCTGAGTCCCCTTTAACAGTGATAATGCTCTTCATTAATCTCAATTGTAAAAAACACAATGAAAATGGACTTACAAAGACAATCTTGAAGTCACTCTTCAATTATGCTGCTCAAATCTAGAAATAGATTTTACCATTGAATTCCTCATGAAATTCTAAGAAAAATGAGTATAAACTCGACCATATTCTGAACTGGGTCAATTTCACCCCCTTACATGCCAATCGATGCACTATGGTTCTCATACATGGAAATTTGGACTAAGACTTTCATAGACAACATCTTAGCACAAAAACAACATCACCATCACGCTCCTCTTGGAAAGATGAGAAAAATGAGTATAAACAAGGCTATGTTTGGACATGGTCCTTAATGGCACATAAAATGAGACCACACCATCATGGTTCCACTCCTCAACACACATCTCAATGTACTAACTGTACCTTGCACAAAAATTGATGCACTCCTCCTTTCCCTTGGGATCTATGCCCAGTCTTAAATAGGGCGTGGACCCGTCTATGGTATGAACCTTTGGTTAATGATGGAATCAAGTTAAAACCAGTCCCTGTGGAATCTCTATAACAAATGGAACCATTGGCGTGTTGGTTAAGGCTTGGTTTTATGTGGGAGGAAGTCACGAGTTCGACCCCACGGCTCTCTTCCCCCTTTGGCGTTTTATTGAAACCACATAACATATATAGTATGTGGTCATTGTATATAGTGGCGGATAGTTGTAACCCCTTCTGCGAATCTTGGTGTTGGTTATATGATATACAAATAAACCGTGGGCTAGGGGCTTGGCCCTCGCCCCCCCCCCTTTTCCATCGATTATACAACTCTACAAACTTTAAGTTTTAACATATGACTATTAAGTCACATGGTATGGTATAATGGTAAGCCATTGGGTTTTTGTATGGGAGGTCGAGGGTTCGACTCCGATCGACCTCATAACAATTTTGATAACCCATAGCCATGAGAGGCCAATGGGAGACTGCCACATGGTAGTCTCTCATTGGTCCATCTAATGCCACGTGTCGAGACTTGATTGGTCCACTTGGACTTGTATGGTTTCCTTGTCATCTTTCCAACTCATTTGTACATGTGTGCCATGTGTCACCCTTCCTATGGTGCCACGTGTCACCCCCTTTTTGGATTTTGACTTTTGACATGTTTGACCAAAACTTTGACTAGCCATATATTTTTCATATGAACTTCGTTTGAGGATATTTTTGCACCGTTGAAAATCTCTCTCTGGGCTCTACACAATCAATTCCTTTCCAAAAAAAATTGAGACGACCAAATTTTGAGCATTTAAGGATCCTCCTAAACCTTTATGAGCATTCTAGATCCTCCTGGATCACCAACATATGGAACATTATGCATTTATTTTAGTACCAAATTATTTAATTTGTTTGAATTAGGAACACAAACTCAATTTTTATGCATCAATATTACATCTTCTCCTAATTTATATTCTGTGTACCTCTATTGTACATTTTCCTAATGTAGGCCTTCTTTTACCTGTAGGTAATGCCCAATTGTAACAACAAATTCTAAAATCATGTTCTCTAAATCTAATTTATATGTGTTGATAGTTGTAGCATGCATTGCATGGACCCTTCTCCTGAGTGCATCAACAACCTTGTTCATTTTTCCTTTGATATGTTTGATATCAAAGTCATATTCACTAAGAGATTTTTTCCATCTAGTTTCCCTGGAATTCAAAATTTGTAACTCAAAAGAATAATTCACACCACTGCAATCTGTCCTTAATTCTAATTCATTTCCCATTAAATAATGCCTCCACATCTTCATTGTTTGAACTATGGCAACAAGATCCAAGTCATGTGTGGCATAATTCCTTTCATGGACTCGTAACAAATGGCATGTCCATTTTGAGTAAGTACTCTACCAAGTCCCTGTTTGCATGCATCTGTGCATACCAAAAATCCTCATTTGGGTCTACAATCTTCAAAATAGGTGCACTAGTTAAAAATTCATTTAGTAGCTGGAAACTTTTGTCCCACTTTGAGTCCATTCAAATTTCATTCCCTTGTTTTGAAAATAAGTGATGGAGTGAGAAATATTGGAGAATCCCTCTATGAATCTCCTTTAGTATCCAACAAGCCCCATAAATGACCTTACCATTGTTACATTCCTTGGTGTTGGCCATCATCTAATGGCTTCAATATTCTCTGGTTCTATTGCTACCCCTTCCTCTGAAATTATGTGTCTCGAGTAATGGAACTTTTTCTAATAGAAAGAACATTTTCTCATCTTGGAATATAACTAATTCTCTCTTATAACCTATAGCACCAATCTCAAGTGATGTTCATGTTCTTCCTCTAACATGGAATAGATAAGTATGTCATCCAAGAATACAATAACAATTGTATCCAGGTAATTTTTTAATATACCATTCATAAAACACATAAAGGTAGTTGGTGCACTTGTCAACTCAAATGGCACCACTACAAACTCATAATGCTCATACCTAGCTCTAAAAGTTTTCTTGCTTATGTCTTCATCCTTGATCCTTACTTGATGGTAACTTGATATCAGATATATCTTTGAAAATATATTTTCTCCTATTATTCAATCAAAGAGATAATCAATCCTAAGAAAAGGATATTCATTCTTCGCAATGTCTTATTCAACTATATAAAGTCAATACACAACCTCAAGATCCCATCCTTTTTTTTCACAAAGAGTATTGTTGCTTGCTAAGGTGAGACACTCAAGTTTATGTACCCCTTCTTTATAAATTCTTATAGTTTCACTTGTAACTCTTTTAAAAATTGATGTACTCATTTTGTAAGGAGTCTTGAATACTGGAGAAGGTCCAAGTATCATATCAATAGATAAATATATATCTCTCTTTGGTGGAAAACATGGTATCTCCCTAAATACATCCTCAAAATCTCACAATACTAAAAAGTCTTCAATACTTGGACATTTAATCTTGGTTGTCTCTTCCACATGAGCTACAAACAACAGACATCCTTTCCTGAAGCACCTCTTCAACTATAAAGTTGAAATTTCCCTTATGGAAATGGGTCTTGGAATCCATTTCATTCTGATCTACTTCCCTTCTTCATCAAGACAAGTGAAATTATTGTTATGGAAATCTAGCACAACATGATGCATGTCTAGCCAACCATTTCCAATTAGAACATAATAGGACCCCAACAGTATGATGTTTAGATATGAAATGGTGTTCACTCCATTCATGTCTATTGGACAACCTTTAACCATCTCATTAATATTCATGTTGGTCTCAATGGGTCATTGAACAAACCAAGATATCTCATCCTAATTTCTCTTCAAATGGAATCTTTCAACTAACTTAGGATCAATGTAAATATGGATTTGTCTAGAATCAATTAAAATAGAAACATGCTGATTTGAAATCTTACTTTCTACTTTAATCATGTGGGACTGGTGATTTGTGTCTCGATCTTCTAAGGTTGCATATATCCTTGGAATATTTATACCCACATATTCTAATATAGTATCCTCCTATATATTGTGCACAATCCTCATTCTATCTTCTCTATGATGACAATACATGTACATATGATCCCCCTTACATCCCCAACATTTAATTAGTTGTATTTCTCTTTTTCCCAAATATTATGCCATCTTGGACTCACTCCAAGCTGGCTAACCTTGTTGATATGTATTAGATATATTCCTGAAGAAAGGTGGCTTGAATCCTTTCTTTATTTGATTCATCATTTCATTCTTCTTGTCTCTCCATGACTTATGAGAAACTACTCTACCTTTGTTCTACTTATGCAAGTACTTGGCCCTCCTAATAGTCTCTTCCAGAGTCTTGGGTTCATCAAATTGGATTTTATTCTTGTAAAATGATGGAAATCCACTTAAGAGAAAGGTGGCTTCAATACTTTCTTTCTTTGATAAATCCTGACAATCTTCGTATCTCTCTCTGAATTTTGAATAACTACTATGCCTTTTTTCTACTCATACAAGAACTTGGCCTTCCCATCTTGGGTTCATCAAATTGGATTTTATCATTGTAAAATTATGAAAATCCACTTAAGAATATTTGCATATTCAACTTGTCCTCTTTTATGAAACACACATACCTCAATAGCTCCAAGAACTTCCATTCATATTCATCCATGGTCATGTTTCCTAGCTTGAGCTCAAAGCATTCTTGCATATTTTTGTCCTAATAATGATTTGAAAGATATTGCTACTAGAAGTACTTCTTAAAATGTTTCCAAGAGATCCTCTTTTCATTGATATTGTGATGTACCAAATAGAAATATTCAGAGCATAAATCACAAATATTACTCAGATATATCGTAGAAACAACACTGAACAAAAGACACATGAGAAAAATATGATACCTTTATTGATATGGAAGCAATGTTCACTTGCCTCTTCAAGGGGGAAACCTCCAACACAATAGATATTAGATTAAAAATTATTTCCAAGATATCTTTTACAAATGATTCTATATATTTATATGGTACTTTCTATCCCATAAGAACATTCTAAAGAAGGAGCCTTCTAGTAATCCTTCTTACAATAATTGTGTTCACACTACTACGTATGCCTTATTTACTCATGATGGCCTTCATACATAGAAATTCATAATAATATATCTACTTAGGGAGTTAGGGAGGTTATGACCCTAACATTCCCTCCCTCTTAAAAATATACCTTTTCCTCAAGGCTTGAGATGTGGAAAGTGTTGCAGAAGGACTGTTGGTTCCCGTGTAGCATTTTTTGGCTTTGTATCCTTCCATTGTACTAAAACTTCCTAGATCATGTGCTGGTGGAGAAGATACTCTTATTTTTCAAGGATGGCCATTGGCTACAACCAAATGGAACCTTTTTCATCCAATTCAGGCAAATTAGTTTTAACTTGGAAATTGGATCCAATCACCTTCTTTACATAGGAGACATGAAATATTGGATGGATATTAGAATGTATAGGAATTTCTTATTAGAGAAACATGGACACTTACCTAGTACATTTTTTCCCTATATTCTATAGTCTATGTTGAGAGAAAACTAGGTCTCCCTTGGTCCAAGATATTCTCCCCTGGACAAGGGCACATCTCCTCTTGAGTCATTCTTCAGTTGTACTTCTGTTGCACTAGTGGACTCTAGTATTGCATGGAAACCTTGGAATCGTCACCAAGTGTTGCATGCACACCATGGAATCATTATCAGGATGGAACTCTAGTTGTGTAGGAGGATAGGAGGGAACATCACATGTGCATGCATGGGTGTAACTCCACTCCACTTGTGCAAACTAGTTAGTTGTTGAATGCATGGCATGTTAACTAAGACTAGGTGGAAGTTTACTAGCGTTTCAATTGAGTGGATGTTCACGTCATCTATAGAAGATATACTATGGTATATTATCTCACCATGTATAGTATATCACATGTAATTTTTCCATTCATTCTATGTAGAACACATTTTTTCCCATTATCTCTTCATCTCTTTCGTCTCAAGTGTAAAATTGCTTCTTCATTTTGCAAAATAGATCCTTTGTGAAAGTTAATCACCAATTTCATAGTGCTAATTTGTAAGCCAACTTCCAAATACATTTGAAGATCATACAAGGGCCATAAATCTTTGGATCCATCTTCTAGTGGTAGTCTTCTTTAAGGGAATTTCGGTTATACAGTCGTAGATGAAGGAATCCATGATCCCCTTCTTCAAAATAACATTCAGAGCAATGTTGATAACCTTGTTCCTTCATCCGATCTTGAGCCATGGCTAGATTATTTTTGAGAGTGAACATTTTCATCCCTAGATGTAAGGGTTTTGTTGACCCCTTGTACCTTAGAGTCACTTGGTATTTAAGATAATATAGATGAAGGATTTTGGCCATAGACTACCTCAAATGGGTCATGCAAGTGCATCGTGATAAGTTGTATTGTAGGACCATTAAGATATGATTAACCATTGATCCCATTGAGACTATTGTTCTGAAATAAAACACCTCAAATATGCTTCTAAACACTTTTTGACAACTTCTATTTGACCAACGGTCTATGGATGATAAGCATTACCAAGATTCAATTGGGTGCCTTGTACCCTTAACAATTGGGGGCATACCATGTCATTTAAAGATATTATCCATGAATACTTGAGCAACTATGGAATATTTAAAGGGGTATTGGAGGGAACAAAAATGAGCATATTTATAAAGTCAATTGACCACAACCATAATCATTGTTTTGTTTCCAGATTTGGGAAGCCCCACAATGAAGTCCATAGAAATGTTTGTCCATATAGTAGATGGGAAAGGTAAAGTTTTAGTGAACCCAATATCTTCATTGTTTCTCCCTTGTGTCATTGGAAAATATCACATTCAATCACAAAGGTGCGGATGTGTTTTTTCATGCCTTCCCAAAATAAGGAACATTTGATCCATTCATATGTTTTATGTGTTGGAAATATAACTCAGAGGGGGGTGAATCAGTTATGTATATAAGCTTGAAACTTTTCCTGTTTTTTTCTGATTCTTTCTAGATTATTATTTAATGTGTTGTTGATAACTTAATATGTATAGATACACAATGATCAATCACACGGAATACATAAAGACAATGATTTTCCCGAGGAAACCCATAAAGGGTGAAAACCTCTTCTTCTTAGGATGTCAATCAAGATCCAACTTTCATGTACATCATAGTCTTTGAGCTCCAAATCAAATATGAGGATACAACCTCTGATAGCAAGCTACAACTTACAGATATCACCAACTCTCATATTTCTCTAGCACCAACTAGATGGAAGCACAAACTCCCAGGTTTCTCTAGCACCCACTAGATGGATGCACCAACTCCCAAAATATATTTTAGCACCAACTAGAATTTAGAGGACTGCAATCCTCCCTAGCACCACCCTGCTACCCTGAATGAATCTTACAAAACTTTACTTACTTTCTCTATCTTTGATATGGTTTGTTACAGTTCCATGATCTTTCTGGCCTCCTTGAAATTATCAGATCGAGATTATAGAAGCAGCAAATCATGGCCATATTGATCGCATGCGTGAGATGACTTAGATTTGGCTCCCAAGATATTAGCATGCTCCAAAATCGATTTTCCAAATCGTGGCTGCACTCATTCTATCTATGGATAGAGGTCCACAAAAACATTGCATGCGCGCTTCCTCAAAACAAATCCTACCTAGAGAAAAGGTCTGCAATAAACAAAACAAAAAAAGAGACAAACGACTTGAAGATTGCCATGATGATCCTTCTACATGCCACCATCAATTATTGGACGTTGGTTTGCAGTGCCAGCTACATTCCGCAAATTACTGTTCGATCATGAAGTCCTAGGCCGTGAGAGGAGAAGTTTCAGGGTTAAATGACAATCTAAATAGCAACACATCATTTTCCACCGATACAACGAGTTTTGAGGTTCTGAATAAATTGTTGCACGTGGAGATTAAGGCGAAACTCTTTTAGTCGGGCAGTTTTTTGTTGAAGTTCTCATTTTTATTAGATGGAAATTAAATATGACAATTGTGATCATCCTTTTATCATAGAAATTCACCTCTAGTTTACACAGAAATCAAGGGACTTGCATACACATCAAATCTGCTTAGCGTCCCAATTGTCCATCTCTCAATTCAACACGGGAGGTTCAGAGATAAAAATGATGGTATATTTTATTATTTTCTAAACAACTCCCACAAGATCTACTCCACGGATTTGCTCAAAATCAAAATCTGCTTGAAATGCGTTGATAGTTCATTGGATTTGTCAAATGTGAGTTGAAGTGGTTTGTTTTAAAAACTCATAAGTATTTCATTCTCATTCATATAAAATTAGAGATGATAGGCATATAAAAAAAAAAATCTCTACACTAATCTAGAAAATTCCT
>SNQJ01S0010167.1:130142-166222 GCA_010110895.2 Picea sitchensis
TTAAATGACTAGGACCCACATTAGGCACTTTCTCCCCCTTAGGCGCCTAGGGAAGAGAAACACTTGCCTTGGTACTTTATTTTAATTAAAAATTTAACAATGATCAACGGTTGAGATTTGTCTTCGGCGATTTTCACGTTCTCCCCATCCACAAACTTCCGAAGTTGTGGATCTCGCACCACCTGTCCTCCTCGATGATAAACGACCCCAAACCACTTCGAGACTTCAAAACTTTGGGCAAGTGTTGGTCGTAAATCTCCCGAAGTAAAACTCTCGTAGTGACGTCACTTACCTACGTCACTTGATGATGTGTCATGAGCCTAGTAGTTTCCACGTGTCACTCTGATTTGTGATTTTCACGTACCTGAAATGTCGAATCAACTTGACACTTGTCATTGTTTGATTGCGCCACGTGGCCTTATTGAAATAGTCTTGCATATGTGGATCTTCATTCACTTCGAGACCACGTGATTGTGGGCATGAGCTCTCTTCTTGTTAGCCTCCTTTCCTATGTGACCTCGGGCTACATCCTTGCATAAGTGAATGATTACGGACACGTCCAATAGTGGTTTGGGATTAGCCACTTTTCTCCCCGCAATATACCTCCAGTTGCCATGCACCCCTTCTCTGATACTGTGGTTTCAATTGCGGCCTACCCTCAGAAAATTAACTTCCGAGAAACTTTTGATCCCGCAATCAGGCGTGATCGTCGATATCATGGTCTCTACCAGATTCCCTTAATCAACGGCTCCAATCTATTGTATTTTCCTGCCTTCTTACCTCCATCCATGCGCGATCCTTAGTCTCAAAGACCAAGAGACATGTGTCCCTTCAAACCAACGAACGAGATCGATTTCACCTTTGGGGCTTTGGGAGTCTCGATTCTCAAACTCTACTTGCTCCTAGAGCATTTCACCCAAATTCCATGATCTAACGACATGTGGTCTTCTCGAATCAATGGTCACAATCCCTTCGGGTATTCGGGGTTCAGAAATTTCAACTTTCCAACCTTTCAACCTTCCTCTGCTTTTTTTCGTAGCTGATAATCCAATGACATGTGTCCCTTTCGGATCAACGGTCATGATCCTTTCGCATCTCTGAACTTTGGAATTCTCAAGTCTCAACTGGAAATCCTTGAAGTGATATTTCTCTGAAATCTCAGATCAGCTGAGACGTACTCCCCTTGATGATCAACGGTCGAGATTTGTCTTTGGCGATTTTCACATTCTCCCCATCCACAAACTTCCGAAGTTGTGGATCTCACGCCACCTGTCCTCCTCGACGATAAACGGCCCCAAACCACTTCGGGACTTCAAAACTTTGGGCAAGTTCTAGTGGTAAATCTCCCGAAGTAAAACTCTCGTAGTGACGTCACTTACCTACGTCACTTGACGACGTATCATGAGCCTAGTAGCTGCCACGTGTCACTCAGATTTGTGATTTGCACGTACCTTAAATGTCGAATCAACTTGACACTTGTCATTGTCTGATTGCACCATGTGGCCTTGTTGAAATAGTCTTGCTTATGTGGATCTTCATTCACTTCGAGACTTCGACCCTTGAGACTTCGGGTATTTCAAATTTTCAAGTCGCCAATTCTTTCGAAGTGAGAATCCCTGAACAATAACCTCCTCACAACTTTTATACCCGAACTAAATGTTATTCATCGATCATGTTCTTAAATTGATGAATTGATCTTTATTCGATGATTATTTTCTAGCTTATCCTGTCCTTCCACTTTAAAATGATCTAACGACTAACGTTTACTCCGACTCTCTAGACTTCGGGGATTTCAGATCTCAAACTAAAACTCTCGAAGTGATTTCTCTGGAGCGTAATCTCATCAAATATTTAGACCTGAAACGAATGTTGTTCGTTTATCAATATCTTAGATCAACATCTCTTTCTTATCCTGCCCTTCCACTTAAATCAATCTGACGGCTGACAAAAATTCGGATGATCGAATTCTCAATTATTTTGCCCCGCTTATCCTATCCTTCCATTAATTCAATTCAACGGTTGTTGGTCCTCTGGATTGGTGATCCAACGACCATTGTCTCTCTTCCTCCCGAGCTTCTTATCTCTCTGACTTAGAAGGTTTTGTAATTTTTCACGGGTCTCAACCTTTGCTCCACCTGCGAGTCCGTCTCTTGGACCTCATCTGCACTTCTGGAAACCGCTATCTTTTCTGAGCTTTCTCATCTTCTACGCTCTCAAGGTTTGGTTCGTTGTTGTTATTTCCATCAATGACAAGCACATTCTTCCTATAAACATGCCAACATTATGAAATCCAGAATGACCTCTCATTTGTGATGCATGGAGTTCAGATAATGCATTAGCTTTCAATTTAGACTTGTTGATCAAATATAGATACCCTTTATAACAAAGTTCATCATTCTGCCAAGTGTAGCTCTGAGATACATTAGAATCATGTCGAAGTTGTTGGATTAGGAAAGAAATATCGGGATCGATGAACCATTCATTATGTATTTCATTAATCCAATCAACTACAATGAAGGAGAGTGAAAAGAGGGACCCTTATTCTTCGTATTTTCTAGAAAGAGAATCAACAACCACATTATCCTTACCCTTATTGTAAATGATCTCATAATCATATCCTAGCATTTTGGTAGCCCATTTATGTTGTTACGATGATGAAATCCGTTTATCCAACAAGTGTTTGACGATATGATGATCAATTTTGATCTAGAAACAATTCTCAAGCAAGTAAGGATGCCATATATCCGGAACGTGCAAAATGGCCAACATTTCTTTTTCATAGGTGGACTTTCCCAAGTGTCTATCACATAGTTTTTTTTTCTGGTATAGGAAAAGGGTCTACCTTCTTGAATTAGAACTACTCCTATTCCTTTTCCTGAGGCATTACATTCCAAAACAAAAGTCTTAGTGAAGTCAATAAGAGAAAGTACTCAAGTGGTACACATAGTATCTTTCAATTCTTATAAGGCTTAGGTTATCAGGCGAAGAAGTAGCCCAAGTGTTACGATATTTTCCCCCTATTACCTTGGGTCATGTCACAACAGAGGGAGACCATATGTAAAAGATAAAACCTACCCTCACACACAACAATTCTATAAGAAAATAATTGCTTTGAGGAGAGGAGAGAAAGAGAGGAGAGGCCTCACACCTTGTATCCTATGTTTGATGTAGATCCTCGATCTCCACCTTTGATTTTTTTTCTTGATATCTATTGGTATCAACTTGCAAAAAGAGACCAAGTCTATGCTGCAACAAGGTAGTTATGAATTCAAATCATACATATAATGTGAAAAAATTCAAGTATATGAAGAAAAGTAACATATATCAGTATATTGAATCAATTTACACATGTATGGAGGGAAAGAGAACTCTTTTATTGAAAATAATGTAACTAGGTAGTTACAACCTGACTTTAACCGTCAACACTGCCTCGAGGCCAACCACCTAGGTTCCTCCACTGGTCCTTCAAGCATAAAATAAAAAATATGGCCCTTCCTCAGATGACCCAAAATGGATAGGAACACACCTTATGTTCATATAAGAGAGAAGGAGTACTGGAAAACAAGCTCTAGATTAGAGGGATGCTACTCAGAGGATCAAGGAAAATAGGGAAGCTTGCAAATTCGTCAGCACAATATTGCACCTAATTTGTCCTCTTCATCCATGCCCTCAAAGGTGCATTTATACCATGCTAAATGGGTTGAGTTGGTTGAATTCCATTTTTTACGGGCCAAGGGGAGTTTGGGAATGAGCCCAATCGAAAAACCCACCCGAAAATGTGGAATATTTTATTTTTTTATATTTTTTTAGGGAATCCGCGAGTTGCAAACTAGCAAGATGCGAACATCCGTGGTTTTCACATGGGTGACCCATGGATGGAAAAAAAATGTTTTTTTTATTATTATTTTGATGAAGGAGGATGGGATTTAATTTTCCAAGTTAGGGAAAAGGTCTAGTTCATCTCACAAATGCAATTGATGTGGAAATTTCTGGTATAACACCAAGCGTTCCAAAGAAGATGGAATGCATTGTCTCATGACCTCAAGAGGGTTGAACTTCATTCTCTTAGCAACTTGAAAGATACTTTGTTTAGATCCCAACTGTGCAAGAACTCATTAAGGAGGGTCAAGCTCAATTGGATTAGGTTTAGGTTCAATCCCCCTTTCCCTCTACACCCTACAACAACAAAATTATTAGATGAAGACAAGAAAAGGGAAGCATGCAAGAAGGTTGAAAAAGATGTTGGGTTCCATCACCCAATTTTTGGAATATGATTTGAGGTAGGCTTGTAGATATCAACATCATTAAATAAAAAAGAGAGGTAGTGACAATAGCTACATCATCAATTTTATTTGCACAAGGGTGTGCAAAATATCAAGCCGAGGGGAGATGATGGGCCTCCCAATAGTTGTATCATGATGCCAATTTTTTAGATGTTATGATCACCTTTGTATTCCATGAGACCTCTCTTGACCATGATTAAAACAATTATGTTGGTTTTTTCACAATTTATTATTAATGAAATGATTTTGATGATTGAGTGTGTGTTGTAATCTAGTTTAGTTATGATTTTTATGGTTTCATGCATGTGTTAGGTTCTACTAACCTATGACTCAAGCAGGTCAAAGTTCAAGGAGACCCTTCACCAACATTACATGAGAGAAAAGTGGGATTCCCCCCTCTCATCATCCTCCAAGGCTTGCCAATCCCTCAATCACCCAAGACACCAAATCCAACATCATATCCATTCAAATTGTTGGTTGAGAAAGATTGATCTAGAAAGGGATTTAATCCCTAGAACATAGGCCCTAATTATATGGATATTGAGGACATGAGCCCTTCAATCAAGGATCGATTGAAGGGATGATTGATGTAATATTTTTTTCATAAATATGATCTAGGGGATAGATTTATAAATTCTTAGTTTTTTTTTAGAATTAGGAACTCTTCTAGAGCTAAGTAATTCTAACTCTTTGCAGATGTATTGCTTCCATGGAATGATATTATAATGCGGAAAGTTTACTTTTAGATTTCTTAGTTTCGGTAGTCCATTTTGGTTTTCTATATAAACCTTGGGTAGGGCCCACTCAAGGATAAATAAGGAACCTATGTATAGTTGTTACATTCCTTTCCTTTCAACTGTGTTTAGTCCATCGTTTTTCCATTTCATGTTATGCATCATTTTCTGAAACTAATCTTTATTTCATGTAGCAAATTCTAGCATGTCATTTCAAGTAAACTTCATGGAATTATGTCATTGATAAGGAGGCATTGTTAAATTTGTTTACTTCAACCTTGTACCAGGTCACTTCAATAAGAATTATGTCTATTTTCTAGTGCTTTGATTTAGCCTTGTAGTAGGTTAATTGTAGTAGAATAAACTTTGTTTTGAGTAGGATAATTTAAGTAGGTTTAATTATGTTGTGTAATAGGTTTCTTTCTGCACTGTAGTATAGAAAATTAGTTGGGTTTACTTAGTTTTGCAACACTTCATTTCAGATCTCATTTATGTCAAGTTAAGTAGGGTTATCCTTTGGTTAGTAGGTTCTTTCAAGTTATGTTTTGCAACTCTTTTAATGTAAATCATTTTCTATCTTTCCTATGATTCTTATTTAATACTTTTTATCCTTTCCATTGATCAAGTAGACCTTTCATTCCTAGGGTTAACATGCCTCCTCCTTCATAGATAGGTGTCTTTATGTAGTTTTCACATATAGTGCATAGAACCTCATCAAAGGAGTACATCCTTGAGTTGGAAATATAAAGTTACAAGACAAGGATTTGAACATCTTCGTTACAATTCTTTGGTCCATTACTTGGTGCACAACATCATTATATACAATAACAAAAAAATTTACATCAAAATTTTTCAAAATAAATGTGGATGTGCCTCTTTCATAGTGTCCTCCAACTCCCACGCTGCTTCTTTAGAGATGTAGTGGGTCCATTGGACCTTTAACTTCCCTATGGATATATTTTTGAGTGTGGTGACCTTCTTGTATAATATACACACTAGCACCTAGAATTCTCATTCTAGTTCATGTATATCAAATCCCAATCAACTACATGGTTAGGATCATGCACATAATTTTTCAACAATGACACATGAAACACATTATGAAATTTTATGGTAGTAGGAAATGAAAGCATATATTCAACATCCCCTATCCTATTGAAGATATCAAATGGGCCACAATATCTATATGTTGTATTAGTATATCTCCCTAAATTCAAGAAATTTTTCTTTGGTTTCACTTTTAGAAACACGTGCTCTCCAATTTTAAATACCCTTGGTAATTTTCCTTTATTTGCACAACTCTTTTTCCTATCTCGTGATTCCTCTAAATTCTTTGATATTGATCATTTTATCTTCCATTTATCTGAGCGACTCTAGATCAAATACTACTCTCTCTACTCGATTTTCCCAACTAACTAGAGTATTACACTTTTTGCCATACAATTTTTCAAATGGACTCATCTTCAATGAAGCTTGATATTCATTATTGTAGGCAAATTATACCAAATGTAGGTAATCCTCCCATTTGGATGGCTTATCCATCACACACACTATTAACATTTCTTTAATCACTTGATTGAATCTCTCTATTTTCCCATCTATTTGTGGATGATAGGTTGTACTGAAGTTCAAATTTGTACCAAAACCATTGAAGAATCCAAGTTTCCAAAAGTTTGAGGTAAAATTTTGATCTATGTCTTAAATAATTTCCTTAGGTACCCCTTTCAAGATGGGAATATCTTTCAAGTAAATCTCTGGTATATTAGTTTCCTTATGAGACAAATTAATTAGATTAAAGTGAGCAACTTTGGTTAATTTGTTCATTCCTTCCATTATTGAATGACGTTTCCTTGTTGTCTTGGGTAACTTAGTGATAAAATCAATAGTTACCACTTCTAATTTCCACTCTAGAATTGGTAATGGATATAGAAAAACTTGTTATATGCTTGTACTCATATTTTACTCTTTGACATTCCATATACCTGGTTATATAATCAGACACATCCTTCTTTGTTCCTTGCAAAAAATATTGGCATCTTACTACTGCAATTGTCTTATGATAACTAGGATGTCCAACATATGGAACATTATGCATCTCTTTTAATACAAGAATCCTTATTTCATAAGAATTAGGGATGAATACATCTGAGATCTGAGATTATATTTTCAAAGATAGATCTAAGATCTAATGATATCTACAAGATCTAGTTTACTCTAGGTACCATCCTCATAAATGAATACAAATTCCCTAGGAGTTGTTCCCTAAAAAAAAAATACAAATTCCAACCATGCAAGCTAGATAAATCTTAATATAATATGTGAGCAAAACTTATTCCATTCTGAGTGTCGAAAAATTTTCATCAAACAATACAGATCTCATGTAGTGAAGGGAAAGGCAGTGAGATGAATTGACTGGTTTGTTTCCAATATATGTACTTTCCAAAAAGGATAATATTCTCTTACTGATGTTTCTTATCATTTTTTCCAACTGGATATCTAGGTTGAATGGTGATATCATCCAATGCTTGATCTTTTATTTCATCGTTTTTATATCTCACCCAAAATAGACAGCCACATATATTTTTGTTGTTTATTTTTTCGAAGTGAAACCATATACCACCCACCATACATGATTCAGGTAGGTTATCAATATGGAAGGCACACGCCATATTCAAAATATTTCATCCAGCTGAGCCAGCTTGGTATGACGCCATTGATACAGGGGTTGATTAGTGATGATGTGGACCGCATGGATATGGTCAACTATCATTAGTTAAAGAAAATGCCAAGCCAGGGACATGGTCAACTATGAGAAGTAACTCTCCTAGAGATTCAAAACCTATAAATGATAATTCAAATCTATTTGGTCGTAGTTTAAACGTTTTAAGTTTTGGTTTTTTCTTGGAATTTTTTCTATTTAATTTTGCTCGAAATCTAGTAAACCAGGCTAAAAAATATTGGATCTGTAAGTGGCTAAATTTGTATAATACAAGTGCCACATGGTTTTTTAACACCCATTTAAATAACACCATTCATTTGTACAAAACTTACAGGAGTTTGGGATGGTTTTAGAGAGAGATCTAAGTTTTGACAACATGCTATCATGGAAGTATCGATGGCTCCGGGAACTAGATTGCAAATCTAAGATAACAAATCCAGGTACAAGTTGACAATAGAGTTGAATGTTTGTGTTTGAGTTTGGGCATGCATTGTTGTTGGAATTAATAATATCATTTTATTAATCATTATTTATATGAATGCTATACTCTAATAATTAAATAAAAACAACCAAATAAATAATTAGTTGAGAAACGATAGTTAGATTAACTTTTCTAATAGATGAGTGCTAAACACCTTTAAGAATGTACACTCCACCTCAAAAATTTAGATCATCCGATCAAGCTGACATACCTTGTGATGAATACAAATTTTAAAATACTTAATCCTAATATATCCAATAGCATTTGTAATCATTTTATTAGATGTGAGATTTCTACATTATAGAATCCTTCTATGAGCTATCATTCTATCTTTGAGGAAGACTAACTCTTAACTAATCATAAACAGTTCTAAGTCTTAAATAATCAAGAAGAAAACAATTCCAATCAGAAAAATACAATTTAATAAATAGATTCCATAATCAATATCATTGTTCGTGTATTTTAATAAAAAAATCATAATCTCAACAAGAAGCAAACAATTCCAATAAAAAAATATGTTTTAATAAATAAACTTTGTTTGCACTAGAAGTCACCTTTGGATTGCAGTAGAGGTAAGCCCAGTACCCATCAATTTGTATGTCACAATGAATAAATTAAAGGGGGTCAAATGGGCGCAGACTCAGGAAAATATCGCTTTAACTCATAAATCCGGACCAGGCAACGCATGAGAAAGTGAGGTCTTGATTTAACTTCAGTGAGTAAGTTGTAGTAAAGGGTGAGTAGGGGGGAGAACTAATGAGAAAATGTAGAGGTATGCTATGGACATTGTGTCTTCCAATAGACTAAGGAGGAAAATTTTCGAATATAAGATCTTCTTGAACCCAAAACTTCAGGAAACTAAAAACGTCATAACAATATTGCAATCAAACATACATTACAATATAGTCACAACAACTCGACTGCATCACTCATGCCCGAGTATTCAATATCAGAAGCAAAAAAGATGATAAGAAAGTTTATTGTCATTAAAAAATAAGTCTCAAATGGAAACGCATAACCAGAGAACCAAAGGCTTCATTAAAACTTTACAATACGGGAGCTTAGCTAAACCATTGACCCTAACAAAATATCAAAACTGAGTATTTATACCCAGAACAACTTGCCACCACCAGGAGTGTGACCTGGCCATTACAATCAAATCCTTGCATCTGCATCTTCTTCTGTCAATCTACACTTGTATTCTTATGTCTGATGCAATCTCAGATTAGTATGGGCTTTGCGGGGAAATCTGCTGACAGGGGAATTTTGGGCTGATAGTCTGCTCCCACAGCTAGTTCTTCCATGCTTTCTATTTATGTGCTGAAACGATGTTTCAACCACCTTCCCCATTTTCATTAACTACTTTCATCAGGATCAAGGCGAGGCCTCACACCCATGAATGTTCCAGGAGGTGCCCACGACTCCTACAAGACAAGCCCGACACCTCAAAACCATGCAGATCTTCTGATGAGACTAAGATCAGTGCTTTTGGCCCTTGGCGCAGCTCCTATCCATCACTACCCATGACCTCGAGCCATGACCTTACACATATCCCACATGAAATTTTGGGATCTTTCATTTCGGGAGTCTTCACTCCCCTTGATTTCAAATATTTTGATGCTCAATCCCGTGAAACGACCCGTCTAGATCAATGGTCGGATCTACTTTGGATTTGATGGACAAAGTCATTTCCTTAAACAATCTCAGTCACTTGCTACTTGACAAGCACTTTCCCTTTCTTTATGACCCTACTTCCATATGACCGCGGGTTGTGATCATGGGCCCAACTCCCAGGCGCGTCACGATTTCACGTTTCATGAACTCACGTTGTGCTCCATGCTAAAATCTTTGAGTCATGAAATCACGATCGATCGGATCGGGAGACACGCGTCTCTTTGCATCGGAAGGATCATATCATATCGACATTTCGGGACCTCGAGCCATCGGCACTTCTCACTTCATCCTTCCCGAAAAAACTTTCTCTGTGGATCCTGCACCACATATCCTCCTAAAATAGATGACCCAGATCATATCGCGACCTCGTGTTTCATGAGTCCTCATGACTCTTCCCTTTAACTACTCCATTATGTGATTCAGCGAAAATCTAACCTTGTGCCATGTGTCCTTCCCATGATCGACGGCTAGGAAGGCCCCACGATATCAGAACTCTATCTGAAACTAAACTTCGTGTAACTCTATGATCCCAATCGCCCGATGGTCATCGATCTGATCTGCCTGGTGGATCTTCATCGTTGAAATATGATCTTGCTCACTCGTTTGATTTGATTCCATATCAGACCGCTCTAAGTGATACACTTTGTGCTCATGACCGTGACCTATGTAAATAAATACTTGGGCGTCTGGTTGAAGGCTCAGGAAAGAAAAATATCATTGATAGAGGTAAGGAGGGAAGTGGTTGACCTTAGATAAAACAAAAAATCTAGGACCACTATTTCTTAGGAGGTGGATCAGTGAAAAACAAGTCTATCAAACAGGTGAAGAAAAACAATAGAAAACTACAAGCCGAGAGGAAAATCCTATGATCGGGTCTGTAAAAGGAGGAAAAGCAGGCAAAATTACACACTTAAGTAGAAACCATAACTCACAAGACTCTGAAAAGTTTATGTGATAACATTTGGCTCCACAAGGGAAGGCATGCTCCCTGCGAGCTGCCAAGAACAAGTAGTTCCAGTGCCTTTTCTTTGGGTTATGGCGTCTAGCTGTTAAAAAAAAAAACATAAAAAGGGAACGATATTTACAATGGTGGGACACCGAATGCAGCTTTAAACAAAAAACAAAATCAGGAAGTGCCCATTTACAAGGCCACTAAAAACTTCATCACCCTCCAAATTCTGCAACCTGTAAGTATTATTTGAAAGTGTCTCAGAAATTTTGAAGGGTCCAATCCAAAGGGATTCAAATTTACCATGCTTTCCCTTGTCCTCTCTATGTGCATCCCAATTGAGTACTAGATCTCCCAGCTGGAAATCATCCTTACTTCTTTTCCTATCAAAGGCCTGCTTGATTTTCTGTTGACGATCATGTGCTTTGTCCATCACCTACTATCTAGTCTGTTGGACTTTTACCAGCTGATGCATTCTTCTGATCATATCGTCAGGTTCTCCGTGACAGTCTTGGAATAATTTTGCCAGAGGCAAGGTAAGTTGAGAAGAAAAAACTTCTTCAGTTCCATATACAAGTTGGAAATGAGAGATGCCCAGGGAACTTTTTTTTGACACTCTATCACCCCACAAAGAAAATTTGAGCTTTGAATCCCAAGCTTTCTTTTTGTCCTCTAGCAATATTTTGATAATCGTTATAAGGATATTGTTAGAGGACTCTGCCTATCAATTTCCTTGGGGGTAATAGGGGGTAGAGTGGATCAATACAATTCTGAACTACTCACAAAACTTGATCAATGGTTTAGCCTTCAAGGATGCAGCATTATCAATGACGATTATGTTCAGACAACCAAATGTTGCCATAATATCTTCAAGAAAACCAATGATCACCTTGTGAGAGGCACTCCTTGTGGGGATAGCTTCTATCCATTTGGTGAAGTAATCTATTGCGGTTAATATCCACTTGTGGTAACCACTTGAAGGAGGATGGATTTCCCCAATAAATTCTAGACCCCACTACTAAAAGGGTCCTAAAGCTACTACAGGCTTCAATGGAAGAGACTTGAGTTGTTGCTTCCCAGCGAATTTTTGACATTTGATACAAGCCCTGATTTTTGCACAGACATCAATGAATAGAGTAGGCCAGAAGTACCCAGCCCTAAGAATTTTGTAGGTTGTGGTTCTCCAAAAATGATGTCCCCCACACAGGCTGTCCTGAAAATAAAAAATAATCTTTTGGGACTCCTGTGGGCCTAAACATCTCAACAACACTCCTAGAGAGTCTTTCCAATACAAATCTTGGTCGATAAGGCAATATCTAATCACTTTGAGCTTTCAATATCTTTCCTCTCTCTTCCCCGTCCCATCTGGAGGTCACAAAATTTGCAGAAAATGTATAACGTCTTTGTACCAGGCACATTCTGCCAATGGAGGGTTGTCATGAGAACCTTTATCCGACAACTCAGCTTGTTGATTTTTTGAGCAAGTGTTGATGAAATTGACCCCCAAAGATTTACAATTAGATTCAGCCAATAGCTTGGCTAAACCTTGGCCTTTAACTAGTTTGGTGGGATTTATTTCCAGATCGAATTCAAGGGTTTTGGAAATCCATTTGCTCCTTCTTCCATCTAAGTCAGGCGGAATGATAATATCCTTCACAGAAGCTAAAGGAACATATACAATGATTTTTGAATGCAGAACATAGACTCTGAAATATTTGAGGGCTTTCACCAAAGCGTAGGCTTGCTTCTCCATGATGTCATATCTGACCTCTGCGCCTCTTAGTGCTCTGCTAAAAAAATAAATAGGATGCTCCAACCCTGCATCATTCCTTTGTAGTAAAACGATGACCACTGTATCAAATGAAGCAAAGGAAAAAATTAGAAAATCCTTGGAATAATCAGGGTTGACTAGCACAGGTGCTTTAGTCATTTCCTTTTTTATTTGGTTGAAGGATTCTCTGGATTCGGTAGTCCATTTTACTTCATTCCCCTTCCTGAGCATGGATGTGATATGCTTCACCAATTCAGCAAAATTTGAAACAAACCTTCTCAAAAAATTGATTTTGCCCAGGAAGGACTGAACTTCTTTCTTGGATCTAGGAAGTGATAAGGCTTGAATAGCTTCTACCCTGCTTGAATCAATCCTGCCTCCCTCAACTGCTACAATGTGTCCCAAAAATTTTCCTTCCTACATGGAAAATAAAGACTTTTTTGGATTTAGGGAGAGACCAAACCTTCTGCATTTCGAGAATACCTTTCTTAGATGTTGACCATGTTCTTTATCATATTTGGAGAAAATTGCTATCTCATCCATATAGATGACCAAAAATTTGTCTCTTTCTCCAATGAAGGCGATGTCCATGGCTCATCGAACGGTTTCTCCTGCGTTCATCAATAAAAAAGGCATTTTGGCATACATGAATGTTCCCCAAGGAGTGGTAAAGGTTGTCTTTTCCCTGTCTTCAGGCAGGATAGAGATCTGATTGTAGCTAGAAATGCCATCAATCATGGATATCCTAGATGTGCCTGTCACCCTCTGCAACATGTGTTCCATCTTTGGCAAAGGGTAATTGTCCTTCTTTGAGCTTTTGTTCAGATTCCTGAAATAAACAAAGAGTTTGATTTCTCCCCTCTTTTTCATGACTAGAACCAAGTTGGCGACCCATTCAGAATATCTCAAAGGGACAATGATTTGGGCGTCCAACAGCTTCTTTACCTCCCTTTCCATAATAGGCAACAACATAGGATTTATTTGTCTTAAATGTTTCCTAAATGGTTTGGCCTCCTCTTTCAATGGGATCATAAGCTCAATGATGGTTGTGTCGTATGTTCTGAGGTATTCATAGGTCCAGGAAAACACATCAGCAAATTCTTTTAATAACTCAGTATACTCGACTCTCTTCTCCCATGACAGGCTGCTCGAAAACTTGACAAACTTTGGATCCTCCTCGATACCAATATTACACTCAGCTACATCAACATCCTCAGTTGGGCCTTTAAACTTAACTGGCACATCGTTCCCATCGAACAGTGTTTCTAAAGGAACTAGCTCCTTTGGAATGTGGTTTCTAGGCAATTGGACAATATGGTGATTAGCAATTTTATTTAAAAATACATCAGTGTGAGGGTCACCTTCAGAATCATGATCTTGATCAATGTGTAATGCAGAGAACTCATCAACCGACTCAAGAAATTTTATGATTTCAAGATCATCCTCGAACACCTTCCAATTCTTGATATTTTCAGGTACATAGGGTCTATATATTACCTCAACATAATGGCGGAGTTGAATACTTTTATCAGCTATGTTGTTCAATATGACAGAGGCAATGAATTTTGAAAAGACTGTGACTACGTTTTTTAGGAGTGGAGTTATTCCCAGTATGATTGGTGTAATTATGCCATTATCCAGCTTGGACTTCAAATTTGATGTTGAATGGGAAGAATTGCAGAAAAACTGGTTAGAAACATGTGACTTGTGCCCCAGAGTTTCGGATTTAACTAGTACCAGAAACAATTTTCCATCTTAGAACGCCTCTCCGAAAGCAATGAATTTTGCGACCGTATGTTCAATTTAGAAGTCATATAGATGTTTCTCCTTGTGATTGATTCGGGACTTTCTTCTATTAAAGGAATTCAAGAGGGTGAGGCTCCAGTAGCTGCTTCACTGGCTATTGTGACGTGTTTGAGAATTCTAGAAATCATGTGTGAGATTTCTCAACGAGCACGCAAACAGTTGAGAGAGAGAAGGTTTTACATGAAAGGCATGCTCATATAGGTGTGAGTTTGTGACTATAATTCTTGATCCTAGCGAAGCCATGGTGAATGCAAGGAGGAATAATGACAGTGTTGCGAGAAGACTCAGCGATCATTCGATCATATGATCGGTGGTGCTAATTAACCAAGTCAATGGGATTTATCCCACATGTATAGAGTGAAAATATTTACATTGGTTTGTAATCATAGCCCTCACTATGAATATTCGATGCAAAGCGAAAGGTTATGGTGGGGGCTCTAGGTGTTTGGACTTCACATGAAGATCACCAGCCCGGAGCCCGGGATGACCTGTTAGGCCCCCTATCTTTTGGTCAAAGCGACTAAGACCGTTGAAGTAATATTTTGTATATAATTGTTGGAATGATGGTCATATGAGTGACCATGGGCTTAGGAGAGTTCATTGTATCATTTGGAAGTGAAACCGCCAATTCTATCGGAGTTTTGGCATACTGTCAATTGTGGAGGTTCGCCAAAAACAAGTTAAAACCCTACACAACACCATTGATTTCACAGTCACGATTTTTGCAAAATGTCAAGGATCATGTGAAAGGTGGATCACACGTAGAATATGATGGCTTTATTTTTGAAGTATTTGAAGATCCAGAAACTGAAGATAAATATGAAGATGGTGATGCCAACAGAATTGATTCTGAGGTTGAAGAAAACAGTGACACTGATGCTGATGTTGATGAAGGGCATGGTGAAAAGGATGATCATCCTGCAGCCTGGAAATAACAAAGACACAATGGATTAATAATTGTGTTATTAAAAATCCAAGGTTATTAGCCTGAAAATGAAGATTTACATAGTTATCAAAAATTAATAAAGAGGCACGTGACTTGTATGAAAATTCCTAATATTTCGTATTCAAAAGTTGTTTTTTACACATATATATACTTGAACATATATTGAAATCAAGGCATATCTTTGTATTTGATTCATAATGTAATATATGAAGATCAAAGAAGCAGAGGATTCTAGCTATATTAAGAGAATTTGATGTCAAGAATGTTGGTATGAAGTAACCAAAGTAAGGAAGGGAGATGCTCGGGGTTTCTTATCATAAGATCATTTTTAGAAGTCAAGAAAGTGTTGAATTCTTTTAGCTAAAGTTTAAAAGAAGATCATTAATTGAAGAAAATGTCAGCAATGATAAAGTTGTTCCAAGACTGAATTTTTAAATAGAGTAAAAAGCCAGAGAGCAAGAGATGAAGTTTGACTGCAGATAACCAGAAGACCATAGAAGCAGAGGTTGCATTAGACAAGTAGAAAGTGTAGTACTTAATGATTCTAAGAAGACTAGAAGAATTGATATTATCTTTGTGTGTTTATGAACACCTTGAACATAGTACAGTAAGAGATTTATAAGTGTTATATCCTGCATAAAGGGAGGAGGGTGGAGCAACGGAAAACAAGTCAAAGTCAAAAAGTCAAATCTGACAGGACTTGTGTTAATGGCTGCAGAAATCAAATTCAATATGAAGAGCGGCAGAGATTGAATTGCATTGTGAAATCAATTGGATGTTAGCAACAAATTCACATATCGACAATAAACTTAAACATGGTGGTAGGGTGGTGCTAGGGAAGACTACAAGCCTGTAGGGGGTTGTAGCCTCCTTCCATTTGCAGTTGGTAAATAGGGTGTTGAAGCATCCTTTCAGTCGTAGATGATAAACTAGGGGGTCGTATCCTCCTTCCACTTGTAGCTGGTAAATGGGGTCTGGAAGCATCCCTTCAGTCGTAGATGAAGAAACTTGGGGATAGTCTCTCCTTCAAGTTGTAGCTTGAAAACAGTTTTGTAAAAGAAAAAATTATTAATGAGAAAAGAGTTGGTGGTTTTCCCTATTGGGTTCCACGATAAAATATTGTGTTCATAAGGGTTTGTTGTTCATCATATATTGCTTAATTGGATAATTAATGTGTGTGCTTAATATCAATTGGAATTAATAAGCAAAAAGTATGCAATACTGATTCACCCCCCCCCTCTCAGTATTTTTGGATATTCCATCATGGGGTTTAAGAAGGCATCCACTAACCGGTAATGGGAATTTTCTCCCTTCCAACGTGGATAAATAGTAGGCATCATTGACCGACTTCATTATGATTCTGAAAGGTCCAAGACAAAACTGTGCATTCCCTTTAACAGTATTATTCTCTCCATTCTTAGTGTCCCACATCCATACTGTATCTCCCTCTTGATACTCTTTTGTCACAACCTTGGTTGTTTCTTGTATAACCCTAGTGTATTGTCTTGAGGGATGAGGGTGGGCTTCAACTGTAAGGAATTCTTGTTGGCTTGGTTTGATCAATATGTCATCATCTCCTTTCTTTAGCAATTTAACGGTTCCAACTTCCTTGTCCTTATATTTATCTTGCAATTGTTGATATTCTTCCATTTTTCGCCACTATATCTCATCAAACTCTTCCTCTGAAGTGAAAGCTAGATCCTCTGGAGAAAATATAGGAAGGTTTTCCTTGGTTAGATCATGTGTGACATTGGTGCCATCATCACTATTAATTTCTTGCACATGGGCTTTGGTCATTGGCATATTTGGAAGACGTTATATGGTCCCATTCTTCATAGGCACATTGATGTAAGTTAGATCCATCTCTAATGTACCTCCAAACATTGTGGAAAATGTTCTGAACAAAATCATTCCCCATACATCAGGGACGTCTACCACCACAAAATCCATATGGATCACTCTTTCAAGATATTTACCAAGGCGTACTTCAACATTCTCAACTACCCCATGAGTGGGTATGGCCCTAGATTCTTAACCGCACACATTCCTGTAAGGCCTTGCGGCCTTTAGGCCTAATTTCTCCATGACCTTCAAAGAGATCATGTTAGCACTTTCTCATGAATCAAGCATACAGTTGTTAAGACACTTGTTATTCACTAGTAAAGTCATGAAAAAGGGTGGATGTCCATCATACTAAACCCTAAAATGATCTGCTTGCAACATAATAGGAGGGTCCATTGGTTCATCTGAAATGTTAAATTTGTTTTCAAACCTTTCCTTGATGGGTGGAACCATGATAACTTCTCTCAATGGGATGGTCACATGCATTTTAGCCAATGCACCTTCCAAGTCAAAATTCAAATCTACCTTGTCAGTTTTGGGAGGATTTTTAGGAAGAAGCAAGTTCATAGGTGGAGTTCTTGGTTGTGAAGTTGTAGGTACAATAGAGAGAGGTTGGTTGACTCGCTTTTGTCTAGTATACAGTTGAGATTATTGTTTTTTCAACTTTTCTCTCGGTTTTTTATCAAGATTATTTATCACCTCCATTCTAGCCTTCCTGCCTGCTTCCTTCATGCCTTCTTGATGCTCTTCTACTGTTATATTAAGGAAACATTGTGGGGGCCTCAATGGTGTGGTCAACAATGTTCACTTGGTCATTTTCACCATTGTTTAGGGTACATTCATGCTCCCAATGTAAGTCTTTGAATTGCAAACACCAAGGGTTCTCTTCTACCATGTTTGTAGGGGATAAAGTATTAGGGACTTCTTGATCATTTTTTGGTTTGAAAACTTGAGTACCCCTCTGGAATTGCCCTTTATAAGGAGCCTTAGGAGGTTTTTGTTGAGCTCTTTCCAAGTTGAAAATCCTATTCATCATTAATTCTTGGGTTTTTACCATGCCATCTACAGTCAATTGCATCTTTTCCAAACTAGCACCAATATCTAAGGTAGACTCAGCATTATGAATTACTTTGGGTTTAACATCTATTTTGACCCTTGGGGCAGATAATGGTTCTACTCTGGATGATGATAGATTGTCTTCAATCTTTGTAGCCACCTCTTGGGCTTCTTGGATTGTTTTAGGGGCTTTGTCTCTAAGGATAAAACCCATCTGTCCTATAAACGCTTTCGTGTAAAGAAAGAGAAGGAAATTGTCTGAAGGGTGATAACTCACCAGGATATTTTGTACTAAGCTTTCAAATTTAACATGAAATTCCCTAACAGTTTCATTCTCATGTTTTGTGATGTTATTCAGCCTTATTAGAAGCATGTCGGGGTCTTCCTTGACACTCCATCGTTTGAGGAATACTTCCTCCAATTTGTCCATGGTTGCAATACTAGTGTCAGGGAGACTGTTGTACCATTGTCTAGCACCATCATAGAGGGTAGCAAAGAACAAATTCATAGCTAAATCCTCAGCATCATCGTTGATATGATGAAGATGAAAGAAGGCCTAGAATTTTCTCATATGATCCTCAGCATTGACTACATCATTACCAGTGAATTTAGGTAACCACTTCTCATACCTAGGGAGCATTTTTCTGTGGTATCCTTGAATGTTTGTCATGTCTAATGGTTTGAAGAGCTTGGATGACCATTTTTTCTGGTTATTAGCTTGATTTGGATTAATGGTTTGATTCTGAGCATTAGACATTGTATTTAAGGGAAGATTGCCTCCAAACAATGATTTTACTATAGGAAAGTTTCGGGGAGGTTTGCTTCTATAAGACTTGGGAGGATTGGTATACCTCCCTGAGCTTTGTAGATTCGCTAGATAATTTTCTTGAAACTATCAAAGGGATGAGGGGATCACCCTCAGCGGATTTTCCAAGTAAGATTTGTAAGATAAAGGCTTTGAGAAAAAGGCTTACCGAAAAAGTGTCGTCTTAAGGAATATTGACTCAGTGTTCCCCAGCAATGACACCAAAATGTTATCGCACAATTTGTACTTTCCCACAGCCCAAGTCAAGTGGATAAAACAATGGCGTAATTGGGAGTGACCTATCACTGACACCTCAATAGGAAACCCCTTTCTATTTTGGAGTATGTCAAGACTACCCCAGGGGAGACATCCTCGATGACCTGAGGGTTTGAGAAGGTTAAGGAAAATGATATAAGAAAGTCCCTCCCATCTCACAGATCACTCAAAAATTGTTCTTGTGTCTTATTAGAGATGAAGCAAAAGAGTAATTTTGTGTACCTTCCCAGAACAAGGCAACAAAAAGAAAAAAATGACACTTTCCAAGTACCAAAATGATATCAATGCTTCATAAGAGAATGAACTTTAAAAAAATAGACTGGCTGATATGAAATTGTAGCAATATAATAGTTTATAACAACAATGATAAATTTGTAACAGCCACAATAATTATTCTTCAAAATGCTTGATAAAAGACTATAAATGATAGATTTAACTATGCCAATTGATACTCAATAGTCACAAGCAAGTTTAGTAAGATCTAGCTAGCATAAGATGTCACTTCTAAGGTGAGATTGTTGTTGTAATATGGTTGTAGCAATCTTTTGCAACAAAAAAAATTTAATCACTAAAATAGGATAGCATAGGGTTAGTAGAATTTAGTAGGTGTTCAAAAGAAGATGGTCTGAAAATTGTTTGATCAATCAACACTTGTAGTAGGTAGACTAATTCCTTCTAGGGTAATGAAGTCAATGATAGCAGCGACAACTCTTAGAGGGAAATAGCAATGATAATACTTATTCAAAGGAGGTGGAGAATATGAGAGAGGTTTTGGTAACCCAAGGCCTCAAACATCCAAGTCCTAGAGATAATTGCTAGAAAGTAATGAAAAATAGGCCCTAGTGATTTCTCTTTTCCTTAGACAATTTTGAAATAAAATATGCAATAGGAAATGAAGTAGGGTTACTAGAGTGCTACAATGCTAGGGATTTAGTATCTACTTCTATATGGGTGTTCTTCAATAAATTCTAGCAAGTGGAAGATTATAGAGAAAAAGATAAGAACATATGTCTTTCTCGTAGGGTTTCAAGCAAGCAATTTCATAATATTTCATATGAAACAAGTAAATTTACCATAAGCATTCATTCACAATAGAGAAATGAATATTTTCTACTTACTTCACCAAGAATAATCAAGCCAAACCCTATTTGAAGTTCCTCCACAATGAAAATTTTCCAAAAATACACCAAGATTTGCCTCTCCCAAAGTTGTGCACCACTTAGTTTCAGCCAATAACCCTCAAAGAGGGCCGAATTTCAGACCACACACTTGTGTGATGAATGAATGATGAAAAAATGAGAGTTTATCTCTCTATTTATACAATACTTATGACCTTTAATTAAATTTAGGTCATCAAAAGGCCGACATAGCCAAATTACATGAAAAATCCAGTTTGTACACAAATTCAAATAATTAAACCCTAAAATCACTTTTAGAGGTGACGTCATGCCCTTCTAGGGTGAGGTTGAGTCACCTAGGTGGAACTTTGGGCCTCATCTGCAAAACACTAGGCCTCCCAAGGCCCTAGATGATGCCACACGTGCCAATTAGCACACAATTGCCTCCATAATGCCAATCCTGACTCTAGGTGACCTATAGGGTCACAAAGGTGATGTCATGGGCCTCCCAAGGCCAACGTCTAGGTGGAAGAGCAAGATCCCTCTGGGTCTAGGTTTGCCAAAGTGTCTCTAATGAAACGTCTTTCTTTCTTCCTGGTGCAAGTCTCTAACATATCTCTGCCCTTGGCTGGGGTCACAACATCCATGTGTGGGATTCTAGCCCCATGGAGGTCCAAGCTAATCATCTCCCCATATGCACATGTCCACTAGGCATGGTCCTGCAGCAACAACAAGTACATCCTCTAGGGGCTCATAAGTCACAGGCATCATAGCAATGCCAATCACATCTAATAATCAAATTACCCAAACATGTGCATCAACCCCCCTTTACCCAAACAAATGATCAATGGCGTTATGAAATTTAACAAGTCAGGTTTGGAGAGGGTCTTAGTATGTCCTATTGGGCTAATCCTCCTTGAGTTTGGGGTATTTCCCAGGTGAGAACCAATCTAGGTCATGTAAGCGTGTGAAATGGTGTAGGGGAAGTGTTTGGGTAGAGGGTGCAGTGATAACCAGGAAATGTAGGTCCTACATCTGGGTGCCTCTATAGAGGGAGAGATGCAACTTATCATGGATGTCATTGTTTCCTAGCCCATTCAATTATTTTTATTCTTAGTCTTATTTCTTTTCAAGGGAAAAAATGGGGGACATTGTTCTGGCATGGTGACTAGAGGTGACAATGTTACCCACAAGCATTTCATGGAAATGAGAAGGTTGACTCATGATGAGACCCCCTTTCCCTTGGATATGCCACCAAGAGCCACTACCATGGTTTAGTGACCAAATAAATGGTAGTGTCATACCGCTACATGCCCATGGACCTAATAGGCTGACTCATGATGAGACCTCCCATCCACCAGCTAGTACCTTGAATTTTTTTTATTTTACGGGTCCCCTTTTCTTACTGAGAAGCCTTTTATTTCTTTCCGGGAATCCCTGGGTGAAGCATCTCAAAGGTTTCATTTTGGATTTTAACTCTTTCCAATTACTTTTACCCTCTGGGCCTTTAGCCCCTTCTTCCCACAAGGCAAGGTACAACCCTTCCTAGTGTGGCAAACCCAATGCCCAAACCAAGGTAGGGGAAGATGAGAGGAATAATGATGAAAAGTGGTAAGTATGGAAGGAATGGGCAAGGTACAACCCCTTCCTAGTGTGGCAAACCCAATGCCCAAACCAAAGGGGAAGATGAGAGGGAATAATGATGAAAAGTGGTGGGTATGGAAGGAATGGATGATGACCTTTCATAGGACCCACCTAGTTGGAAACTCATCCCAAAGGGGAACCAACCTACTAGGGCATTCTATCACCCCCAAGGTATGAACAAGCAAGAGCATAATTTCCAATCAAACATTATGAAATGAAGAAGATTTTAGTGCAACATATTCAAATGCTTCGAAAATCAGAGTGACACGTACCATCATACCCGGAATCATTACCTCATAGAGCAAGACCTATTGTTACTTCAATACCAGTCTGGCGGGATGGATGTTGTTGTTGTTGATAGATGGACTGCACTGAAGAAAATATGGGCCCTCCGGGGCCAAGCTCAAGTTGTCTGGCTCTCGACATTCCATGTCTAGGACCTGTGGGCCTCAAGAAATGATCTCCTTAGTTATCCCTAGGATAGGAGATAATAGTTACCACTAATTGAATGGTGGTATAACACTTCTTACCATACAAATACTCGCATGACTCCTTTTGAAGCAGTATATGGACAAAATCAGCCTTCAATTCTCTCATACCTTCTAGGTGTCTCGAAGGTTCAGGCGATTGACCAAATGCTTACAGTTCGAGAGGCTAATCTTTGTACCCTCAAAGAGAATTTGGTCATGGATCAGAGTTGCATGAAGCAACAAGAAGAACAAGATCGATCTGAACATCAATTTGTTGAAGGAGACCAGGTGTTGCTTCGACTACAACCTTAGTTCCTTATACAGTTCTCAAGCGTGTGGGACAGGTGGCCTATCAGTTAGCTTTTCCTAGTCATTCTAAGCTCCATCTTATTTTTCATGTCTCTTGCTTAATGAAGGTGATTGGACCTAAGTGCCAAACTCAAACCAGCCTTCCCAAGTTGGATGAAGAAGGTTCCATCTGGTTGCAGCCACAAGCAATTTTGGACCAGCGTGAGTGTCATCTTCGATAGTGCACCATCAGGGAAGTGTTAGTCGAGTGGAAAGATACAACTCCATCATATGCCACTTGGGAACCAACTACCATTTTGCAACAATTTCCTCATCTCAAGCCTTGAGGACAAGGTTTCTTTTAAGGGGGAGGGCATGTTAGGGACCTAACCTCCCTAACCCCTCATGTAGGTAGAATAATATATTTCCATGTAATAAAGGCCAATATTAATAAGGCCTGGCAATAAGGAAGAATAAGTCAAATGTAAGAAGACCTAATAGAAGCTTTCGCTTCTAGAAGGATCTTCCTCTAGATTGTTCTTTTGGATAGACAGATTTAGTATAAACAGGAGTAGAGGGTATGATAAGTTTTGTCTTGAGAATTATTGTAAGAGAGCATTTCTCTGCTAGAGGTTGCCCCCTCGAAGAGGCAAGAGAACATTGTTTCCTATCAATAAAGGTATTATTCTGGTGTTGTGGTTTCATCTATTGTGTTATTCTGTTGTTATTCTCTGCAATATTTTTGTTTTTGGCTATTATAATAGATATGGTACCTTACATTTATGGTCCATGTATCCTCAATGTTGTAACTAGTAGCTTTGAAACATACCCAATCCCTTATGTGCTATGTTGAGGATATGGGGTACTTCTTGAAACAACCAAAATTTGCTCTAATTTATTTCTTTGATGCAATATCTTTGATTTGCTTATTCTAATAATTGTCCTTATTGTTCTAATGTTAATTAATTACCATATGTAGGTGCTATAATTGAGGCTTATGCAATCATAATTAAACCATTCAATGGACAATGACACTATAATTTATAGATGCAGACTTAAACAAACATTCAAACAGGACTGAACAAATAAAAAATTGGTTCCATTCATAACATAAACCATAATAACTCAACATATACATAAGTAAATGAAGAGCACTTACTTTTTGGAAATTATCCACCAACTAGTTGCATAAGAAAGTCACTCCACCCAATCATAAGCTCTCCACTACACTTAATCTATGTGCAACATAAGCCACCCACAAGTTGAAGCTATAAATCCACAAGGACAAATTTCATATTCAACATTCCCAGATGGGAGATTTCTACATTTTGGAATCCTTCTATGAGCTATATTCTTTTTTTATTCTCTTTTCTATCGCGTCCTCACAAAGATCATTTTTTTTATACTTTAATTTCAAAGTTTTTAATTTAAAACTAAATTAAATATTAATTACAAACTTTGATAAGTTGTGTTCATATGTTCCATACATTGTCATTGTGATGGTTATGATATCATGTTAAATTTTTAATAATAGAAAATAGACTCATGTAAAAGATATGTTTTTATTACAATAAAATCAATAATGCAATGAGGTTAATCTCTTTTTATGTTAGTGGTTAACTAGTTACGCCGAAAGGCGTATACCTATTGGCAATGGGCACGATTAATGACTTTTTAATCTAAAATTCTAATCTGATGGCTAACAATTGAAGATGTTGGCATATTCTTAGTCGTCTTCCAAAATCAATGAATGTGATTTACTCTTCATAATTTCCTTGTATTTTTGAATGCATCCGTTAACCTGTTTACTTTTTAACATTTACCTAATCATATTAAGAAATTACTGTAACACCATATAATTGTCACGTTTGAATTATTAACGGGCACTACTTCAACTTCCTCCTCAGCTGTCTATGCGTCTCAGTTGTCTACTCGTTTCATATTCGATGGTTGGCCGACCCACCTATTGCATGAGCATGGAGCGTTTCATTTTCGAGCGTGGATATCTTTCGGCGTTCTCAGCCAATACCTTTCGGCGTTATCAGCCGCGAGTTAGCAGCTGTGCTAGTTATAATATCATATAATCACCTTATTTATTATTATTTAATAATATCATTTTATTAATCATTTATATGAATGTTATTAATTAATAATTAAATAAAAACAACCAAATAAATAATTAGTTGAGAAACATGATTTAGATTAACTTTTCTAATAGCGCTAAACACCTTTAAGAATGTACACTCCACCTCAAAAATTTAGATCATCCAATCAAGTTGAAATACCTTGAGATGAATATAAACTTTTAAAATACTTAATCCTAACATATCCAATAACATTTGTAATCATTTTATTAAATGGGAGATTTCTACATTCTCTAATCCTTCTATGAGCTATATTATCTTTCTATTCCCTTTTCACAAAGATGATTTTTTTTTATACTTTAATTTTTTAATTTAAAACTAAATTAAATATTAAACGATAATAATTTTACAAATTTTGATAAAGTGTGTTCATATGTTGCATACATTGTCATGGTTATGATATCATGTTAAATAATTTTTTATACTTCAATTTTTTAATTTAAAATTAAATTAAATATTAAAAGATAATAATTTTTCAAATTTTGATAAATTGTGTTTATATGTTCTATACATTGTCATGATTGTGATATAATCAAACTTTGATAAATTGTGTTCATATGTTTCACACATTGTTATGATATTATGTTAAATATTTTTTTAATAAAAAATTAATTCAAAATTATATTAAAATTATAATCTCATAGAAATTATGCGAAAAATGATATACTCTCAATTCCATCGACATTCAAAAACTAAAAAAAAAAAAATATAAACTATCCATATTTGATCATATATCTATCTACAAAATATTTTGATTACAATAAAATCATACAATGAATTGATTTCCTTTTATATCAAATTATGTTCATATATTCCATACAAATACAATGGGTTGATTTCCTTTTATATCAAATTGTGTTCATATGTTCCGGTCATGGTTATGACATCATGTTAAATACTTCATTGAATACATATCCATGTATAAGATATATTTTGATTACAATAAAGTCAATAATACAATGGGTTGATTTCCTTTTATATCATTGTTACAGTAGTTGTGCTATCATATAGAGGCATTTTATTTATTATTATTTAATAATACTATTTTATTAATCATTTATATGAATTTTATTTTTATATTTTGATATATATTATTAAAATAAAATTTTATATTTTAATAATTAAATAAATATTTAGTTGATAAATAAGATTTAGATTTCTTTTTTAATAAATGAATATCAACATTTTTAAGAATGTAAATTTTATCTAAAATATTCATCACAAGTGAGATACTAAATTAGTGTACCGGACTTCTTTGTTTATGGGACAAGGGAATCCTTAGGCTTATGGATTTGACTCTACGGAATTATACATACTCTAATTTTTTTAGATTTGATTTCAAGTCAATAAAACGATTTTGTCTAACTGTTTTAGACATAAATCTGGACGAAATAACAATTTATTGTAAGGATGAGACACCCTGATTATACAGTCTTAACCATTCAAATCTACAAATCCAACAAATACTAAACATAAATTATCCTTGAAAAAGACCAAAACAATGAACACTTAGACTACTGCCAATAAAACCAACCAATTAGTAATAGCATATATGTTACAAATGTTACAAAGGTTAGATATGTTTTTGGTCAAACTGTAAACTAATAGGTGGCCATGGATGATTCTCACTTGGTTCCAAAACATTTTATAAAATAAAATAAAGAACACTTTATTTTAACGAGAGGGACTGAAACACATAAAACATTTATTGGCAAAGTGAAACAAGTCAAAGTGACAGATAGTTCATATACCGAGGATACGCAGAGAGGGTTCATTTACTTGTTCGTACCTATTCACGACTACATTGATTACTAATCAAAATAAAAGTGAGAGCAGATCATCCTGTGACGTCCAGATCTAGGGAGCCGGATTAATGGAGAGAGGAGGCAACTTTGTGTTGTGTTTTCTCACAATTTTGTTATTTTCTTTTTGTCCATTTCATTTTGACGGGGCAAAGTTTTCCAGTGCTTTCAATCGATAAGGAAAAAATATGTGCATGATACCAAGAAACGGTTCCATAGTAGGTCATATGTAAGTTAAAGATGTCACATTTCCACCTAACGTTCACAGTGGTAGGGTGTGCATTCAGACCCTACATTATGCACAGTGGTAGGGTGTGCATAATGTAGCATCCTCGTTACCAAACTCCTCTGATACCACTCTATAACATTCTCATTACCAAACTGTTTTAATACCAATTTGTAGCGTACCCAGCGTGATACCACTCTATAACATCCTCATTACCAAACTGCTTTGATACCAATTTGTAGCATACCCAAGCTTCTAGTTGGGTACCACACTCTGATACCAAAATTGTAACGTTACCCAACCTACTACTGAGTAACACTGCTTCAAAATATAGTGCACAGATTCTACTCTATAACATTGGTCTGTGCATAATTACTTGAAGTAACGCGCTCGACCCCAAGCTAGGTCGAGCCACACCAACTTTCCTCTTCTAACACAACTTATAACAACGGAAGTAACACAATAAAATTGTGCACACAAGCATACTGAGCACACAACATTATTGTGAGCGTAATCCATTTTGACGTCACACACCAATTTCGTTTTCCTTGTGCACACAGACTGCTTCCATGTGCGCACAAGATAATAATGAATAATGAATATCAACACCACACTTACATGTGCAAGTAACATTATACATAATAACAACAATTACTTATATGCAACAACATACAAGTATTAAACCCATATTAAACATAGATAATTAAGCACATGGTGAACGAGACAAGCACATAAAAACACTTATCTTTTATGAAAAGTCACCAACTATGCGTAGAACTTCGGTGTTCCTCCCAACCATAGACTATGTTGCTCATATACTTTCAGCAATAGGTCACCCCTGAGTTGGGGCTTAACTCCACCAGGGAAAACGGTTTCTAATGCCAAGCTAAGGTCTGACAATCAAAAAAATTGTTTAGTCCAAGGTGCCATTGTTGCAACTAGCCTACAATCTCTCCTTCCCCACATGCATGTTCCACCCAAGGAAGTGTGCCCCTTCTCTGCTCAACATTCCCTCGGCTGGCCCACTTCCCTTCTAGGGTTCTAGTAACATGATGGAAAGGAATTGCCAGAGCCCTGCAACTAAAGCCCAATGCACCAGGGAACAATTCCCAGCAAAACTCTCACCTGGAGAGAATTCTCACGGGCCTGAAAACCCACCTCTTTGATAGCAAATACTTTGGTTATAATACAGAAAACCAATTACAAGATTTTTTTCGTAGATATGGTAATAATTGTCCTTTCTCAGATGGTTCAACCCCTTCTACACATGAGAAATGAATGACTATTTACCAAGAATGAGTTCTCCCTCAAAGAATGAGTTCTCCCCCATGAAATACACTTAATCCAACAATATATATTGCATGCATTAAACTGGATACTTGTCACCTTCAGAACTAGGCCTTAGCCACTTGATTACTCGTTCCCATCCCTCGAGAACTTAGGATAAATAATTATCCATAAATTACACTTTTCAAAAATATTAATAAAATATTCCCTAGGACTTAAGTCCCACCCTTTTCCCTTTTCGGTGGAATTAGCCCCGAGTCTCTTTTCGTTTGATTTGTTTGCGCGTAGCAATGTGATATTATAAATAACTTGAGTGTGATTACAATTTACAAGGATAGGCGCATGGCCTATTTGCGTAACGACTCACCGACATCATAACCACACAGGCTCTCCGGCCTCACACACACACACATATAACTCGACTTGATGCACACTTCCAGGGAATCCCCGCGCACTTACTCAAGTGCGTGAAACACTATGAAATGTGTGCACCCTTCATTTGATGTGCAACCATGCGCACTTACCCAGGTGTGCACAACACTATGAAATGTGTGCACCCATCTTTGATAACAATCCTTGCAAATTACTCAGGTGTGTGCAAAACCAATACTTGGTGCCAACGACTCACCGGCCTATATGTACATTTATATCTACAATTGGTACCAACGACTCACCATCCTATATGTACAATTACAAAGGGTTTTGGATTAGGGTCATTACATTCCCCTCCCCCTTATTTATGCACTGTCCTTGGTGCATTATATACACTTGTACATACAAAATTTCAAAAATATGTGGATACTATGTCCGCATAACATCCTCGTGCTCCCAAGTTGCATCCTCAAGACCATACCAGGTCCATTGGACCTTTACTAGCTCCATGGCTCGATTTCGGAGCAGTTTGATTTTCCAATCCAATATGCAAATTGGTCACACTCGAAAATCGCCTTCTAGCTCCACCTGAATCACATTCCAATCAATAATATGATTAGCATAAGGTACGTACTTTTTAAGTAATGATACATGGAAAACATTATGAATACAAAAGAATGCAGGCAATGCAAGCATATATGCAACAAGACCAGTCCTCTCTAGGATTTCAAATGGATCACAATAATGTGTTGTCAACTTAGAACAATTTCTCAACTTCAGGGAACTGTGTCTTGCTTTTACTTTCAAGAACACATGGTCACCCACTTTTAACTCTATGTGGTTTTTTCCTTTATCTGCGCAACTTTTCTTCATGTCTTGGGAAGCCTTTAAATTTTTCCTTATTTTTACCATTTGCTCTTCCATTTCCCTAAGGAGATCTAGCCCAACCACTGTGTGGTTTGTTGGGTTGTCTGATCTAGGTGGATATTGGTGGCCACCCGCCTATTCCACTTGGACCCCCACCATTGTTTCTTTCAGTTTTCAGTTTCCTTAGTTGTAGCACAATTTACTATTTTTGGGAGTTTTTCGGGTCCTGAACTTCTAGAACCATTTTGAGGCCCTAAACGACATTTTTTGGGCATCAAACCTTCGGCGATAATGAGTTCGTTACGACCTTGATATAGGTTGTCAGCAGTTGTATTCCTCAGATAGATCTTTCTAACGATGTGTCATGTGCGTCAAACGAAGATAGGATGCCAA
This sequence comes from Picea sitchensis, assembly GCA_010110895.2. NCBI lineage: Eukaryota > Viridiplantae > Streptophyta > Pinopsida > Pinales > Pinaceae > Picea > Picea sitchensis. Next base: position 160,096 of record SNQJ01S0010167.1, read on the forward strand.
AGTTACGACCCCGAGAAATTGATGTACCAATATACCCCGACAGGGTCCATAGTCTGGTGTTTCATCTCCTAGGGTTATGTTTTTGGATCTTGAGGGTTTTCCATTGTTTCTCAATAATACCCATGTTCAAATGGGCTCATCTTTAAAAATGTTTGATACTCATTGTTGTAAGAAAACTCTACCAAGTGAAGGAAGTCTTCCCATTTTGATGGCTTATCCATCACATACATCCTGAGCATATCTTCAATCACCTAATTTACCTTCTTTGTTAGACCATCTAACTATGGGTGATAGGCTATGCTAAATTTCAGATTAGTCCCAAATCCTTTGAATAACCCTTTCCAAAAGTTCGATGTGGACTTGGAATCTCTGTCAGACACAATTGTTTTAGGTACACCATGCATCTTAGCAATTTCTCGCATGTATATTTCAGTAATGTTGGCTTCCTTGTGAGTTGACTTCACTGGAATAAAATGGGCAGCTTTAGTAATCTTGTCCACCACTACCATAATAGAATCATGTTTTTTAGCAATATTAGGCAGCTTAGTAATGAAATCCATGGTTACAACTTCCCACTTCTACTCAGGAATGGGCAAAGTATGTAGCAAACCAACTGGATTTCTGTGCTCATCCTTGACCTTTTAACATTCAAGGCATCTAGCCATAAAATCAACAACCACCTTTTTTATCCTTGGTCAATAGTATTGTTTTTTTACCGTTGCAATTGTTTTCTTGTAGACTGGATGTCATGGATAAGGAACTTTATGCGTCTCTGACAATAACAATTTTTTCAACTCCTAAACATTTGGCACATAGACTTTGTGCCTATACATGATGATTTCATCCTATTTTAGCTCATAATCTTCAAATTTTTGTTGTAACATACCCTGCTGTAAAAACGCCTTTATGTCCACATAGCGTTGATATGATTTGGCAACCTCTAAAAACATTTCACACAAATTTGATTTGTGCATGCTAATGGTTGTAGCATGCATGTGGTGCACTCTCCTGTTGAGTGTGTGAGCCACCTTGTTCTCTTTTCCTCTGATATGATTTATGTCAAAGTCATACTCACTGAGGAATTCTAACCACCTGTTTTGTCTTACATTTAAACTTGGATGTCCAAACATATACTTCAAAACACTATGGTTTGTTCTCAGCTTACATGTTTTATCCATGAGATAGTGCCACCACTTCTTCAAGGCATGCACTATGACTGCCAATTCTAAGTCATGAGTAGCATAGAGCCTTTCATGCTCTTTTAACTTTCTTTATTTGTAGCATATCACATGCCCATTCTGACTAAGGAATCCATCGATCCCTTCCTTGCATGCATCCTTGCACACAATGAAGTCTACATCTGAATCAACAATTCTCAAAATTGGTGCACTTGTCAACAAACTCTTCAAGTGTTGAAAACTTCTTACACAATTAAGAGTCCATTCAAATCACATGCCTTTCTTTTGCAAGGATGTAATTGGATGCACAATCCTTGAGAAGCCTTCAATAAACCTTATGTAATAACTTACACGTCCCATGAAGGACCTCACCTCTGCGACATTTCTTGGTGTTGGCCATTCCTCAATGGCCTTTATCTTTTCTGGATCCACAACTACTCCTTCCTTGGAAATGATATGACCCAAATAATGAATCAGTCACTGGTAAAAGTATCACTTGCTCAACTTTGCATACAACTAATGCTCCATCAATACTTGTAGCACCATCCTCAAGTGTTTCTTGTGCTCTTCTTCAGACTTTGAGTAAATAAGTATGTCATCCAGAAAAACAATGAAAAACTTATCTAAGTAATTTATGAAAACTTCATTTATCAAACACATGAAGACATCCAGTGCATTTGACAACCCGGGCAACACCACTATGAACTCCAAATGTTTGTACCTCGTTCTGAAGGCAATCTTGTTTTTGTCTTCTTCTTTAATTATCACTTGGTGATATCCAGATCTCAAATCAATCTTTGAAAATATATGTGTGCCCCTTAGCTGATCAAAGAGGTCATTTATCCTTGGCAAATGATACTTGTTCTTTAAGGATACTTTGTTCAATTTCCTGAAGTCGATAACTTGTGAGGAAACACAAGTTTTTTTCAAAGGCTTTGATAACTAGACAACATAGGAGCAAATTGGTAGTTTTGGAAATGAGAGATCCATGAATAGGGTGAGAGCAAAGTTGAATATTTAGGTTTGAATTAGTTATATATTGTTGTGGATATTAAGTATTTTATTTATTTATTTAACTTTAAAAACTAGGTAGGTGGATAGGAAGGGTTTAACTACTACAACGACATTGATATTGATTATAGAGTTTATGTATTAAAATGTATTTTTTTATTAGAATTGTTTACTTTTGGATGAGATTATGATTTTTTTTATTAAAATACACCAACATTGATATTGATTATGGAATCTATTTATTAAAATGTATTTGCAATTATGAATTTTTTATTAAAATATATAGTTTTTATTATAATTGTTTGCTTCTTGTTGAGATTATGAATTTTTATAAGTGGAAAAAGATTTTGTGAAATTGCTTTTGAAATTTGATTACTTGTGTATGTTACACATTATTTTCGGCATCCCTATGATTGTTAATGATGTAAAATTGTTTGTAGTCTTCAGAGGGGTCAGTGGCCTGAGTTCCTAAAGAAAGAAGGGAGAAGAACTTTTCCTGAGAAAAGAAGTTGCATTTTCCTTTATGAAAACCCTATTAAAGATGATTTTCGCATGCTGAACTATGGCTAGGGTGCGAGAATGCCTGATTCTCGCAGGCTGCACCATAGTTGGGTTGCGAAAGGTTCACAGGTTTCTCTATAAGCAGGGTGCGAAAATGCTCATACATGGGAAAAATGAGCATCTTCTCGATGCTTCTAGAAGGAGAAACCTCCATGGTGAGGTGGCATCCGAACGGTTTGGATCTTACTCTCTTTCATGATTTAGTGGGATCATCCTAACCTCCTCACCTTATCCTATTCAACTTATAAAAGGAGAGGAACTCTCATGGAGAAGGTTAGCTTTTGATTTTGGAGCTTGGATTGGATTGAGCTTTGGATATTGTTAGCTTGGCTAGATGAGCCATTTTGTCAAGATAGATTCTGAATATTATCAGATATATGCTCTCAGAATTCTCGGAGTGGAAGTGTGTGGGGAACGAAGGGATAGTTGGAAGGGACCTAGAGTAAGTTTTCTCTCAACCCCCCTGTAGTTGATGGAATGATCAATCTGCTTGCCCCATTGGTCGATCCGGTTGATCAAGTGGTCAATATGGTCACATCCTTGGTTGAACAAGTAGACCAAGTGGTCGATCCGATCCCATCCTCGGTCGATCCCACTCTCCCGTTAGAGAGTGAAACCCAAGCGGTCGATCCGTTTCCACTTGTCGACCCCATTCTCCCCTTGGAGAATGAAACCCAAGTGGTCGATTTGATCTCTCCATCGGTCGATCCTACTCTCTCGCTAGAGAGTAAACTTGATATTGCCCATGTTTTTCTCATTGATACAGAATCTACCATGCCGGTGGGTATTCCTCCTTCTCCCGTGGAACCCCCTCCAAGTAATGAGGCCATCCTTTTTAATTGGGGTGTGCTAACTAGACCTCGTCTTCCCTCTCACATTCCTTTCCAGATTACAACACAAGTTTTTGGTCGGGACGTTCCTCAGACGCTAATAGATGAAGGCGTGTCCGTTAGTATTTTTTCCTCTATTGCTTGGCAGGCTTTGGGTTGTCCTTAGTTTGCGCCAGTTACACAGAATCTGTTAGCTTTTAATAGAAGAACTAGTCAACCTTTAGGGACCCTTCCTCAGTTTCCTGTAACTTTGGGAGGGAAAACTGTCTTTATTGATGTCATGGTAGTCCAAGACCCCTTGGATTTTTCTTTACTCCTTGGGCAAGATTATGTCTATGTCATGTAAGCTATTGTGTCTACTCTTTTTTGTGTGATATTTTTCCCTCGTGATGGACAAGTTGTGATTGTTGATCAACTTTCATTCATTGACCCCGACTGGATTTCCTCCCTGAATGCTTCTTATATGTAGACGGTATCGCCCCCACCACAGGTCAATTATGTGGCGTTGTCACCCATGGCTTCAACTTCTGATGAATTAGATCCAGTAGTTGACATGGTGATCTCTTCAATAGGATTGTTAGAGCCTGATCTCTTTACCCTTGTCGTGACCCTCGACATTGTGTCCTTTTAGAGTGTGTTTCTTCCTTCCAGTGAAGACCTCTTGGAAGCCATGATCGAGTTTTGTCCCTTGACATGGTGTCATTCTGGAGCATTGTCCTCTTGGAATCCATGATCAAGAAGAGAGACTTCAAGGATAGTTTTTGTGCCTCTGAGGAAACCTCGTTAAAAAATGAAACAGAGGTCTTTGAGCATGATTTTCTGATTTCAATCTCGTTAAAAAATGAAACCACTTCCGAGGACAGTTTTTGCGTCTCTGAGGCAACCTCATTAAAAAATGAAACAGAGTTCTTTGAGCATGGTTTTTTTATTTCAAGCTCGTTAAAAAATGAAACATAGGTTATGATCATATTTCTTATTTCTGTGTCAAGCTCGTTAAAAAATGAAATAGTTTCCCCCCTCTCTATTTAAGTCAAGTCCTTCGTCTAGTATTTGAAGCTTCATTTCATTCTCCTTTGCAATTGGATGAAACGAAGCTTGGGGGGCATTTGCCTCAGCCTCTGGACTTCATGCTGAAGTTGAGCCGCTAGCTTCTTAAACTGGGGGATAAGTACCAACCATCCCTATGTTCTTCATTGGGAAGTCCAAGCATAGTTTTCTGTGGTTCAAGCTTGTGTAAAAATGAAACCACCTGTCTCAAGCATAGTTTCCTTTGGTTCAAGCTTGTGTAAAAATGAAACCACTTGTCTCAAGCATAGTTTCCTTTGGTTCAAGATTGTGTAAAAATGAAACCACCTACCTCAAGCATAGTTTTCCGCTTGTTCAACTTGTGTAAAGATGAAACCAGGTCCAAGCATAGTTTTGTTTAGTTTTAAGCTTGTAAAAAAATAAAATCTATTCCAAGCATAGTTTTGTTTTGTTTTAAAGCTTCCGTAAAATGAAAACAATCCCGAGCTTAGTCTTTGTTCTTTCTCATGCTCGTAAATACATGAGAATAAATTACCGAGCTTAGTCTTTGTTCTTTCTCGTGCTCGTAAATAAGTGAGAATGTAACCGAGTATACTTTTATCACTTTTTCGGACTCGTAAGGTTATACGAAAAAGGAACCCCCTGGAGTTCCCTTTAAGCTCTTTTTAGACTCTCTAAACATTAAAAGATTGTTGAGCGATCTTGTTCTTTTCACGCTCGTAAAAGTATTTGAAGAAAACATTTGGTGGTAGTTTATCACTTTTTTGGTCCTATCAAACTACTTTACGAAAAAAGAACTGGGAGAGTTCTCTTTAAGTGTTTTTCAGACTTTATAAACATGAAAAACCCCCGAGTTTTCTATCTTTGGACTCGTTAAACAAACATCGAAAGACCCATACGGGACCAAACCACTCCTTCCTAGGGTTCGTTAAACATACTCCGAGGGACTCATCCAAAGGATGCACTTACATTACAAGCATATGTTATCCTCCTCAAGCTTGTGTAAAAATAAAGAGGTACTCGCCAGAAATGGTGGGGGGGAAATTGGGAAAGAAATATGTCTAAACCTGTATTCCATGGAAGAGTCACTTTTGAACATGACACCCTTTCACTTGCTTTGTGTCTAGGTTGGAAAACCCACTTGTCTCTTGATCATACTCCTTTATAAGATTTCAAATTGGTATGTTATCCCTATTGTTGAGTCAGTGTTTCCAAGACAGTTGTTGTGTCGTCAATATGTTCAAAAAGATGTCCAACCCGAAAAACCTTCTATTGCATCGGCCATTTCTGTAGTCCTTAAGCCTTCTATTGCGTCGGCCATCCCTGAGTCAGTCTTGAATCACTTGTTACTCTGATCTACTTCAAATCTTGTTACTCATTTCATGTCATTGATGTGGGATACATTAAGGCCCTCCTGTGACGAGTCTTTTCCTGTCGACTTCAACTCATTATCCAGGAATTAGACTTAGAAACCAATTGGTACCTTGGAACTTGCATGCCTCAATGGCAGGTTTCCTCGCT
>SNQJ01S0010167.1:169536-195812 GCA_010110895.2 Picea sitchensis
GATTCCTTGATCACATACATAGGTTTATATTGAGTTTATGCTATTACTATCACTTTGGTTGGTTGTGTTCTTTTACAGGTTCATCATTGTATGAGCGTTGGAACAGAGCTAGAATGGTGATGGCGAGAGGAAGCGACTTTTAAACAGTATGTCACATATCCCTCTTTAGTTAGTAAATTCAATATCTCAAACTTAAGGAAAGCGTCATGTTCTGGTGTGTTTTGTTCTAGATCTAGGTGGATCTAGGGAGATCAGTTAGTGTCCGCACCTACCGATTTATCCAATAACAGTGTATGTGCTTCCAATTTTGTTGTTGTGAACTTTAAAATGGCCTTATAAGATACCCCTTGCAAAGTTTCACAATTGAAAACACACAAATATAATATCTATTATATTTATTATATTATATTTCAAATTATAAGATACCCCTAGCAAAGTTGCACAATTTTAAACACACCAACTTAGTATCTATTATATTTATTATATTATATTTCAAATTATAAGATACCCCTCGTACAATTGCACAATGGAAAACACACAAACATAATATCTATTATATTTATTATATTATATTTCAAATTAAGCAACTTTAAGGAACTGAATTCATTAACTGTTACAAGGGAAAAACTCTTTATGGCCAGGGTAAACCACAACAGACAGGTATGACTGCAGAAATCTACTCAATTCCAACATATCATATATAAACCAATGTGTAAGCGAGATAAGAAAGAAGCTTGCCTCGTTCCAACGTTTGATGATGTTCCACTGTTGAGCACTTTGACCCAAAGCTTTGTACCTGCAACAAGTTCTCAACAAACAAGCAGAGCAAGTATATAGTGATAATATAAAGGGGTTAGCACGTTAGATAACATAATCCATTAATAAATATTACAAATATGCCCATGGATCATTATCATATATTTGCACAATACCAATTGGACGGGAAAGGAGTATTTCTATTAATAAATGATCAACAGAAGCGAAAACATTACATACTTCTGTGTCAGCATGGTTCGAAACCAAGAAACCAATTTCCTTCCAACTGGGCCTCCACCACTTCAATTCTCCACCAAAGGCAAGCTCATAGAAAAGAGACAATGAGGTTCTCTCAACAATAGGGAAAGAGCTTGGGGGTTGAACACTGTGTTTAGACTTGAGGGACAAAGGGATGTAGACTCAATATGAAGTAATTTCTCCAGAGTAACTTTTCTCTCAAAGTTGAATGCTTTTTCCTCTTTTCCATAGTTTGGAATTGTGTTCTTATAGCCTTCAAAATGCAACTAAAGGGTCGAGTCGGAACATTTCCAGTAAATGGAAGGCCAAGGATCAGAGATCTCCTTTCGTGAAATGGAAACCCGACTTCATTTTTGTATTTTCTGGCACAAATCCCGATGCACGTGGGTTGTAGTGGAGCAGCCTGCATATATGCATGATGTATAGTAGATAAGGGCGTGTATATGTGGAAAAATATGTATTTTTATCTTTGGATTCATCAAAAAGGGATGACAAGTCTGCATAGGGAAATGGAAAAAGGTCGTCTATGCAAGATAGTAATGGTGAGGCAAATCTTGCTATAACATATGCCCCCTAATGTGTGAGATCAGAGGAGTATCTGTGATGGCCGAAATACATTATAAATAACCCAAAAGTGGAGTGGCGTAAACCCAACTGGAAAGACTAGTTTATCATTACATTCTATGTTGACTTTACATACATGGATACCAATAGAATACAATGCAGATCCATGTGGAAAATATACCAAATAAGTGTCTATGGCCATGAATAGGAAAATACAAATGCGGTTATATGCCAAAAGCTGTCATAATCATGAACAAGGCCCAATAGAACCAGTCTCAAAACCAATCTGAATATATCTGTATACGATGGAGTATAATATGATGTTTCATGTTTACTGTAGTCAAATAGGTGTTGGTCCAATGAAAAGGAAGCAACAACTCAGGAAATCTGCGGCCACATAGTGATGTCTTCAAGTCTTCTACACATTCGCCAAAGGTGAAAGTCTACATCATGTGAATAAAGGAGTTGAGGTCGAACACAATAAGACATCGTTTGATTACCGGTCATTGAGGCATACCGTTAACAAACGTGAGACAACCTACCAATAATGAAAGTAGGTATCAAGGCACCGAGCACATTCCTACAAGTGTGAATAAAGGAGTCGATGTCGAACACCTGAGGAATCCATTGATCAGGAGACATTGATGTATTCCCATCTATCAATGGTGAGAGAGCCTACCCCTAATGATTGCAAGTCTCAAGGTACTCATAAAACTCTAGGTCCCATATCCAGACTAAATGAGCCGAAGTCGATGGAAAGAGACCTGCTGAAAGGAGAGCATTAAGGCATCTCTCATCAGTCAGCACAAGGAATAAAGCAAGAGCTTCATAATTTGGTGGAGATCGGACGAAGAACATGTTCACGAACCAACGACCCTGTGCGTCTTTCGTGTGTGCCAAATGAAAGTGGTACACGAAAAAGACCCTCTGAATAGAAACCAATGATGAAAAATGCTGACAAAGGTGAGGAAACCACCAATAAGGCTAATGGTATCCAAGACACTGCATGAATCCCAAAGTGTGAATAGATGTCTTGTCGTCGAACACAAGGGAAACCACCCAGTCAACGACCAATGATGAAATGTCGACTGCTGGGTTCAAGGTGACCTACCAATGATGAAAGTAGGGTGAGGGTGCATGATAAGACCATAGTATCATGTGATTCAGAGACAAATTGAGGGTATGGCCGACATGCAAAGTCAAGATTTCTTAGGAATGACCGACACAGGATGATAGAATTCCTTTGAACAAGAGCATGAGACATATGGTGGACTCCGGTAGCATAGACTCAATGATGTGACTATTAGATGTAGGAGGCATCAATAATGTTCTCTATAGGGACTGGAAGAGTAACCAGTCGGTAGAGAAAACCTATGTAACGAGATCAGCTTCCTAAGGCCATGCTAAACCAAAAATTATGATGACACAAGGACTCAATAATTTTGTGCTCTGCTCAAAGGCGACATGACTGCTGCCAATTATAATATAGTACTCCCTTCCCGCTCATCTTTTTTTGTTTTTTCGTAACAAATGAATACTATGATATAGAGGAGGAAACGAGTGTCACAAGTAAGCAAAACTAGTTCTAGCAGTGGAACGTACCTATGCTCAATGCAAGGAAATGCATGCGGGAGATGGACACTCAAGTTGATGTTCCCTCCAAGGTATAGGGTGTCAAAATGCGAAGGATATAAACAAGGCTCTGCTTGGTTGAGGATGCAAAAATTGCTTAGGCAACAGTTTATAACGCAAAGCGAGAACCGGATAAAGGCTCAATACTGCAAGTGAGGGCATGAGATGCAATCACAACTTAACACCAAAAAATGTCCTTTTTTATGTCTTTTAGTCTACTTGGTGTGAAAAAGGGGTAAACTTGTGCCAAATAGACATCTTTTCAAATCCAATTTACGAGTGTGAAAAGACAAGTTCACTCGATGATCTTTTCTATTTTTGGTAACGAGTCGGAAAAGAGTTTAACTAAGACTCATGGCCTTTCAAATCCAATTTAACGAGTGTGAAAGGGACAAATCACTCGACAATCTTTTCATTTTTTAGACGAGTCGGAAAAGAGATTAACTAAGACTCATTTGTTGTTCTAATAAACATGTAAAGGGGGAGGCCAAGGCTCCCGTACCGATCTTCTGCGGAAGGTCACTATCTTACGGATAGCTGAAAAAATCTTGGGAAAACCCAAAGCTCTCCAAGTCGAGGAGGAGAGAATGATAACGGAATAAATAGTCTTCGTGACGGTTCGAATAATGTCTCTTACTGGAAAATACATAGGTGGGGGTATGGGATTCCCCATCAGGTCGTCCTAGTCAAAGGGAACCTCATCAGGACTTGGAGGGAGAGCACTCGGGGGAAGAATAAATCTCTCTTGTTCAGAAGGAGTAGGATTAGGAATGTTGATGACATGACTGAAGGATGTACCGTTCTCTACACGGAGAGTGGAATTGACAAGATATTGCACTGGTATGACCACCTCTTCAGATCTAGGCTGAAGAGGATGCATGACAATAGGGATAAGGGACACATCACCCTTGACAACAGGGGTGAGGTTGGGAGAAGAAAGTACCGTGTCGATCGAAGGATGGATAGGGTGTGGGGAAACCATAGATGTCTCAGAATCTGATGGGCCCTTGGGAGAGCTCCATGCTTCTGGTATCTCGGCAGTAGCTGGACAAAAATGCGTAAGATGACTTCCTTCACAAGTTCTACAAAGGAATTTAGGCTTACATCTGAGACGTCTAGGCCTTTCGATGCCCCCAACATTGTTTACAAAGGTTGGTGACACGCTCTTGTCATGACTGGCAGAGGTAAGAGAGTCTTCTCCTATATGATGAATAGAGGTTGGATATGTGACACGACTATGATTTGGGGTGAATAGGATGGTTCCCCCAACATAATTGGTAGAGGTTGGGTGCGAGCTGTCGACAAAATTTGTAGAAAATGTGGACCCATCTCCGACGTGACTGGCAGAGGTTGGTGATGGAGCACCAGTATGACTGATAGTGACTGGGCTAGTAGTAGATTGTGGCATTTGATGCCAAGGTACAAGGAAATATTGGTTCTGAAAAATTGNGGCTAACGCCAAAATGATCCGAAGAGGTTTGGACGAGAATCATCACATAGCTCTGCAAAGAGACCAAGGTAGGATAAGAATTATTCAAGTGATGATATATGTTTCCCCCTTGTGAAGGGGTCTCGTAAAGAGGGTAGCCCGAACCATTAAATTGATCTTCCCCATACAAAATACCTGGAGGTACTTGAGAGCCTATCATGGAAAAAGTGTTCGACGAAACTGACATGGCAGACGAAAGATACACGTATGGGGTGTAATAAGTGGGATAAGCACCCATCTGAGCATTGGCCCCTTGAAGAGCATAGCTAACATTGGATCCATAAGGGGGAAGGTTCCAACCTCCCATGGGGACACGACTCATATCAAATGAAGAAGTAGGAAATAGAGCCATGGTGCCCTTTGATCCAATGCTAGGATTCATATACGTGGGATAGGGAGAGGATTGCATGGGTGAAGGCATATCAACAGAAAAATGATTAGAGACCCAAGGTGTGCACTGAGTGTTATAGTTCTGCAAACCATTGTGAAAAGCAGAAGGATCCGTCCCCATGAAATGAGTAGGTATCATGGGATGGGTAGAAGTAAATGAGGGAGCAAAAGAAACTCCACTATCCATGATGATGACACCCAAAAGAGACTTCTAAGGCTAACTAGTAGTCAAAGAGCATACCAAAAAGTCAAACGGACAATATGCATGCAAACCAGCTAAAGTGGTTGAGTGGCCTCCCTCGCTAAAGAAGGTATGTCTCGTCCAAGAGGGACCTAAGACTCCCTGCTAAAGTTTGGAGGTAATAGAATCAGTTATAGAGGCCCTCATGGGCTTAACAACCAGTCAGTCAGATCCCCCCAGAGAGGTAATCCTCCATAAAGGCTTTGTGTTGTCTGACCCCTATATGACTCAAGGTACAAGTAGAATAACCCTTGCAAGTAACCTATGAGATACCTAAGTCAAGCAATTAATAAACCATTGTATAACTGATGCACATGCGAGCAGTCGTAAGTCTGGATTACCGTATGGGAAGGGTATTAAAGCCCGAAACCTTGAAAGAACTACCTCTCACAGAGGTATGGGTACTAGAAAGATCCCCAAATATGAATAAATCCACAGAAATATCTCTGACACTAGGCGAGTATCTGAGGGTTATCCCTTCAACTAACTTCGCGCGACCTCATGATTAACTTCGGTGTGAGCGGAGCCTCCTGATCTTACCAATTATAAAATGGACTTCTCAACTCCCTATCTAGGACACATATGTTGATTTAATTTCCTTGGAGAAGTTTACTCATAAAATCCTATTCCAAGGCACTAAATCCTAGACTAGTTTGTGCACCCTAAAAAATAAATCGTGACTAATCAATTTTAGTTTAAAGCGTAAATTTTATTGGCCGTGATTACTCAAAAGGGTATGGAAGTGGAACTCATGATATTATGACTCTGCAAGAAAATAAATATGAATATAATGCAAAGTATAATTTTAATTTTTCAATGAATGATACGCGTATAAAAACAATGAAATTTTCAATTTCAACTCTGCAATTCATAAGTAAAATGCAATCTTTAACTAAATGCACTAAGCTAATGATAAAGATTCAGAAGACAAAAATGCCAAGCAATGTAAAATGCCTATTTTTTTGTATTTTCAATATATTAAAGAGAAAATGCATGGACTGAAAAACAACCTGATATATAAATTCTACTGTGTATAAACAGAATGACTCAAGCAGAATACCAAGCAGCCAAGCAACAACCCATAGTTCAAGGACAAATCAAAAATGAAAAACGATGAGAAAGAATATGCCCAAAAATTCAACTCCAAACAGGTTTCCTGTCAACCCAGAGAAGCTCAACAGGCACTACAGAGACCTAAGAAGGCTCAACAATCATCAAATCCCACCCAACAACCACAAAACCAAGCAAACAAGCAAGGAAAAGTGGTATACACGACTGTTCAGGAAAACAATGCCTATATACGCAGCTTGCAGTGAGACATCACACATGTATACGCGACTGTCAAGGAAAAAGGCGCATACAAGCTTGAAAACAAGGCCAGGCAAGTGCAAAAGGCTGAAATCTCAGACCCAGAGTGAACAGAATCTGTCAAGTAGTGATACGACAAGAAACACAAAGGAAAAAGAACAATGCAAGGAGAAAAAGTATTTCAAACCTTAGAAAAAAAATCTCTCCCCAATGTAGCCGCCAATTATGTTACGAGGGAAAAACTCTCTATGGACAGGGTAAATCGCACCAGATAGGTATGACTGCAAAAATCTACTCAATTCCAACACATGCTATATAAACCAATGTGTAAGCGAGATAAGAAAGAAGCCTACCTCGTTCCAACATTTGATGATGTTCCACTATTGAGTACTTTGACCCAAAGCTTTGTACCTGCAACAAGTTCTCAACAAACAAGCAAAGCAAGTATATAGTGATAATATAAAGGGGTTAGCACGTTATATAACACAATCCATTAATAAACATTACAAATATGCCCATGGATCATAATCATATATTTGCACGATACCAATTGGACGAAAAAAGAGTATTTCTATTAATAAATGATCAGCAAAAGCGAAAATATTACAGACTTCCATGTCGGCACAGTTCGAAACCAAGAAACCAAGTTCCTTCCGACTGGGCCTCCACCACTTCAATCCTCCACCAAAGGCAAGCTCATAGAAAAGAGACAATGAGGTTCTCTCAACAATAGGGAAAGAGCTTGGGGGCTGAACACTATGTTCAGACTTGAGGGACAAAGGGATGCAGACTCAATATGAAGTAATTTCTCCAGAGCAACTTTGCTCTCAAAGTTGAATTATTTCTCCTCTTTTCCATAGCTCGGAATTGCATTCTTATAGCCTTCAAAATGCAACTGAAGGGTTGAGTCGGAATGTTTCCAGTATATGGAAGGCCAAGGATCAAAGATCTCATGTCGTGACATGGAAACCCGACTTCATTTTTGTATTTTCTGGCACAAATCCCGATGTACACGGGTTGTACTGGAGCAACCTATGTATACACATGTTGTATAGTAGATAGGGCGCGTATATGTGGAAAAATATGTATTTTTAGCTCTGGATTCATCAAAAAAGGATGACAAGTCTGCATAAGGAAATGGAAAAAGGCCCTATGTGCAAGATAGCAATGGTGAGGAAAATCTTGCTATAACATTAACAAAAGCTCATAATCTGAGTGAAAAAAAAACAACACTGACAACAATAATACATTTAAGTAATACTAGAAATCAATTTGAAACCATCATAAACTTGAAGCCCTTGTGTCAAACTACAAAGTCTTACAACAAAATAACTAAGAAAATACTCAATGTCAAGATAAATACATAGACAAACTCAAACGCCAGCATTCCACCCTGCTCTCAACTTGTAACTGGATTTCTTATGTTAGATTTTGCAATCTGCTTCCCAGAGCGGAGAAGAGAATGATCCCATGATATCTACCCATTTTTACAACAAAATAACCTGAACAAATACTTAATGCCAACAACAATGCATGACCAAAATCAAATGTGAGCATTCAACTCTACTGTCAACTTGTAATTGGATTTGTTATCTTAGATTTGCAATATACTCCCCAGACTCGTCAATTTCCATGATATAGGGTTGTCAAAACTCAGAGCTCTCTCGTGCAACCATCCCAAACTCCTATAAGTTGCTTATAAATGAATGGTGTTGTCCAAATGGATTTAAAAAACCATGTGGCACTTGGATTATACAAATTTGTCCACTCAAATATACAAATCCAACATTTTCTAGTCCAATTTACCAGATTTCGAATAAAATTAAATAAAAAAATTACCAAGGAAAAAAACAAAACTTAAAACATTTATACTAAGATCAAATGGATTTGAATGATCATTTATAGGTTTTGAATCTCTCGGAGAGTTACTGCTCATAGTTGAGCATATCCCTGGCTTGGCATTTTCTTTAACTAATGATAGTTGACCATATCCATGCGGTCCACATCATCACTGATGATCCCCTGCATCAATGGAAGCATGCCAAGTTGGCTCAGCTGGACGAAACATTTCGAACATGGAGTGTGTCTTTCATCTCGATAACCTACCTGAATCATGCATGGTGGGCAGTATACTGCTGCACTTCGAAAAAACCAGCAGCAAAAAATATATGTGGTTGTCTGTTTTAGGTGAGATATAAAAACAATGAAAGAAAATATCAAACATTGGATGATATCATTGTTCAACCCGGATATCCAATTGGAAAACAGGATAAGAAACGTCAATAAGAGAGTATTATCCTTTGTGGAAAGTACAAAGATTGGAAACATACCAGTCAACTCGTCTCATTGCCCTGCCCTGCCCTTCACTACAACAGGTCCCTATTGTTTGATGAAAAAATTTCAACACTCTGTAGAATGGCATCGATTTTGCTCACATATTAAGATATATTTAGCCTGCAGGGTTGGAATTTGTATTTTTTTCCTTATTTTTTTTTAAGTAACAACTCATAGGTAATTTGTATTCATTTGGAGGATGGTGTTCCGGTAGCCTTCTTATTTAAGAGAAAACATGTCACTTTTGAGAATTGAATTTGGATAAAAAAAACACCCCTTAGCACAAACCAATCAAACTAAATCCAATTGACAATTTGTATTCTTTTTTATTTGTTAAATAATTTTTTTCTGCTAAAATTTAAATGTATATATTCGTTATAAAAAAAATATTTTATATAAAATTTTGTTAATTTTTAACAATAAATTAACTCTCCAATAATGAAACTTTCGTTTAAAAAAAATTACCATTCAATTACACCCAAACACAATGTTATATACTTTTGATGTTCATAAATATATTACACAATGTTTTAAATTACTATAATATAAGTAAACCTTATGTACTTTTAAGTTATTGTAATATAGGTAAACCTTATATACTTTTTGATGTTCATAAAACCATCACTATAATATAGGTAAACTTTAATTGTTCATAAAACCATCACAAAATGTTTCAAGTTATTATAATATAAGTAAACCTTAACTACACCAAAAGACAAAAACCTCAAATTGTGGAAGAATTTCAGTATGAATGAATATAACTTATATATTGAAAATTATTTTAATTATTAATTATTAATTATTAATTTATATTTTTTATTTAATAAATATTTTTTTATTGTGTTTTTAATTATTAAAAGATAAATAAATTATAATGAAAAATATGTTGATTATATATATCTGTACAAATTTAGAAAAAAATTTAGAACATAAATCAATAAAATAAAATCTTACTATACTTTCATTTTTATTTTTATTTTTTTAGACATAAATCAATAAAATAAAATCTTACTATACTTTCATCTTTATTTTTTTATAAAGAATTTAAATAAATTCATGATGAAGATTCTTAAAATTATCACTGGAAATTTCATGGGATGTCATCAATATTTTTCATAATTTCTAACAATCCATACAATTTCTTCGTGAAAATTATGTTTATGGCTTAAAGTTTGTTTTACAATATACGTGTGTCATATGATTTTGAAAAAATCTAATGGTAAGTATATTTCAAAATGATATCTAATTCTCATATTGATGTTAAACTTTGTTAAACACTTGTTATGTTGTGGGAGCAATTATCATCGTTGTGGGGTTTTATATTACACTATGGGGCAAAGAAAATGACTTAACAATCCATGTTGTCGAGGATTCTTGTTGAGGATTCCGGGAATCATATTCACTTCAAGCAGTATTATTGGAAAAACAACATACCACTAATTGAAAAAGTTTAGAGCATTTTCAAATTTTGAGTGTTATATAAAAGTAGTGGTATTCTCTTGTTTATGGGAATATCTCTTTTTGTGAAGCATTGTTATTCTTTTGTTTATGGGTGAAGTTTGCACAAAACTCACTAGGCTTCATAAAATCATTTACCCTCTGGCTCCATAATCTTACTGGTCCTCTGTTTTAATAACCTCATTTGGGATATAGATACATTCTCCTCATTTGGGATATTTTAATTAGATTGAGGAAAGAAAAGCAAGTTATACATATTGGGATATTTGTTTTGAGTAAAGAGAGGAGGGTGGATCTTTGAGTTTAG
The DNA here is from genome assembly GCA_010110895.2 of Picea sitchensis. NCBI lineage: Eukaryota > Viridiplantae > Streptophyta > Pinopsida > Pinales > Pinaceae > Picea > Picea sitchensis. Next base: position 180,274 of record SNQJ01S0010167.1, read on the forward strand.
GTCCCTGGATCTGTCACTGAGTAGAAGAAATGGAAAAAATCTCAAGTCCAAAAACTATAACTATATAGAATTGAATTGGGGAATTATTAGCCTATTGATGGGCCTACACCCGGCCACAACTTGATTTCCATTTCATCACAACTCAAAAATCCTGAAAGTGTAACTTCCATTGAAAGCACAAACAAAACAAAACCAAATCTTGGCGATGCCATACCTTGTGACGGTGTCGTTGAAGACAAATTCGATGTTCTGAGCGTAAGCACCGTGGTTGAATTTTTTTCTCTGTGGAAATATCTTCCACTTGACATTGTCGAGGCTCCTCCAGATTATGTGCCCCATGTCATCTTTGCTTCTCCCTACCTCTGTCCATGGACCACACCCAGTGCCTCATTTGATTATTGGTCGCACACTCGCGGTGAATCCAAAATGGAGTTGTAGATACAAACTCGAGAGTCCCAATGTTGGCCACATGATTCTTCTGGCATTCTTTGTATCTCACAATCTTCTCAACACTCTCTGCCTTCTTCGACTTCTCCACCAAAGGCCTCACATCCTTGCCATTCCCATTCTAGTTGACATGGGCTTCCATGTTATTATCGTGTATGTTATAGTGTTAGTCTCATGAACGATATTGGCGGGGTTGTGATAAATATGGTGTTGCAACAACCTGAATATGTTGTGAACAAACAAAACGAGATCGAAACCGAGATCCAATGATGAGGATGACAAAGTGTCCTTAGACACATAACTTTTATTAGTGAAGGAAAAATATTACAACAATAAGACATGAGGGCTAAGGGCCAAAAATCCACCTCACATAGAATAGAAAATGGGTTTAAATATCCCAAAATCAATAACTAAAAATGTTGTTATCTAAAACTAACTTGAACACCTCACATAAACCACGTGAGTGTGTAAGTATCATTTTACATTAATATTTTATTTACTAAAACATTTATTCACAAAAGTCCTAAATTAACTATTTTTGGATCATAGTTTCTAACAAAAGAATCAACAATCTAGACCTTCTTCTACATACAATTGATCACGAACTAATTTCTAATGTTATTGATCCTTACCTCCTAACACTCATAACTCTCAACCCAAGGAGAGATTCATATTGACAACCCTAAAAGTGTTCAATAATCTACTACAAAGGAAGTTGATCCTCTGCTTCCACGACACTTGAGGTTACATGTAGATAAACTTGAGATTCGAAACCCATCTACATGCCAAAATTAATGACTTTTTACAAAAAGTATTAATCATCATACATACGTTCCACCGATTTGGTTGCACATTAGGTTAGACGGTTAGATAAAAAATTTAACCGTATTTGACACTGACATTTTGCCCGTCAAATTGTAAACGGCGCTCGCCTGTGAAAGTAAAACAGTTGTGAAACCTAACCCAATCCAACTTAACCCAGGGTGAGTTGCTGGACGTTAATATTAAAATAAACATGTACTGTGATATTTCGGGGTTCAATGCAAAATGACTTGACGTGAACGAAAACGCTGAAATGAGTGTCAGCGAGGGTCGGCGACCTTCGAAATTTGTTCTTCTGCTTCCTGGTCTAATGAATCTGTGGAAGAATGCTCGAGGAAATGGTTTTCCAAAACAGAATTAAAGGAATTGAGATCTATTCCTTGTTCAGTCAGCGGTGAATCTAGTGGGCTAAAAACTTCCAAATATTTGGTAAGTTATTTTCATCCTCTGGTTATGTTTAGGTGAGATTTATGATGCTAAGCTGTAGAATGATCGGTAATCAAAGAGAACCCAGGCAGGTGGGTGAGTTGACAATTGACATGACCCATGTTTGGAGTTTTTTAATATGACAAAACAGGGACTGTCAAAGTGGAATCCTTTATTTGTCAGATTTGTCATTTAGTAAAGTTCAAAGCAAATCTGAGAGTTGGTTTCAATAATTTTGAAAAGTTCGCTCTGCTTTGAGATGTCTGAACTGCCCGATTTCTGAACTGAATTGAAAGTTCATGATTGATTCACTGTGTAACCATTTTCACTATTGAAATTATTGGACTGTTTTCAATTTCAAGTTTTCTCCAATGGAGAAGAGTAGAGGCAATATCTCTACAACAACCCCAAAAGATCACAATCCTTTAGAGCTTCTCACCCTGGTTTCCATTTAGCATTGATCTAATCTATCTATATATTGTTTAATAAAAAATAAAAAAAATATTATTTTATTTATTACTATTTAAATTTCCATATCACATTAGTATTTAAATTTCCATATCACCTTATTCATCATTTCAAATACATAAAAAAATACTCTTTAGAAGAAAAATATTCGTAATATTAGTTACTTTGGGAGGTTTGTTGTGCGATGGTTTTTCTTAGTAATGATGGTCTAATTTCAAATCTCAATCCTAATATGTACTTATTAGATTGGTTGTATTAAGGCTAGGTGGAAATGACACAATGTCATAGATTGCATGTATTTGAGACTAGGTAGAAATCTTAGAAGAAATTGATGATGGTTTAGTATATCGTGGCTAGCTGCATAACCATTGTTGTCATTGAGACCTTAGTAAAAAGATAGGATACAGTGGTGCCAATGTAATAGTTAGATGAATCATTGAAGACTTGGCTACACATTTTGAAGGATCACTGCATATAGTAAATGATGATAATCACTTGTGATCTAGGTTTTGAGGAGGCACTTAGGAGTTTATATTAATGGCACAAGTAGTGGCCTAACTACCTAGGGTTTTGAATAAGTCTACTCACTTACAAACAAACAATATAAATGTAAAGGTTGTGACCTAATTATTAGATAGAGATGGTAGATAAATATTATAAGTTGTTAATTGTTAAATGGTTATGTATATTGTTATTAATCAACCCTCCACTTTAATTTTCTGGTGTATTCTATTTACCTGAATGATTTTGCTTACTTTAGTTATGTTGCATAAGTTCTATATCGTTTAATGTGTGTAGGTTAGATGTTGTTCCTTTTATATGAATAAATGAGTGTTCTTTAATTGTGAAATGAACAATTAGTTAAGAGGGTTAATAAGTCGGTTGAGCATGTTGTTGTTACGTTTGTTGTACTACTTGATCCCTACACACCCCATATGTCTTGATAAGAAATTTAGGTGAGGCCTCTCTTGTCTCAAGGGATCTAAACTGCTAGTGCAAACTACAATGACGCCTTTGTTGGACACCCTTTGTGGACCTTAGTCTTAAATTGAGCCAACAAACGGTTCCATTGATGGGACTCTATCATCATGAGTGTGGCATTTAAGTAGTATGATGGATATAGTGGCAAAGGAGTATGTGGAATATTGATGGATTAGGAAAATATATTTGTTTGCACATCCACCTGCAAATTAACCAAGAAAAAAATACTCCATGATAGCCATGACATATATGAGGTATTTTGTGTTTTTCTTCCAATGGATATGTATGAGTGCATAAAGTAGAGAAGAATCTGTGACTTGTATGGAAGCAAAAGAGGAAGGTTAATTGGAATATTGAGAATCTAATCTCTCTACAGAGGGTGGACCACAAATTAACATGACCCATAGATTTCTAGAGAAGAACTATATTTCATGGGTATATTATGGAGTTCATAGTTGAACTTGACTAGTCATTTTAGAGGGTCAAGTAATAGTTTTAGAAAGGGCTTCATGGAATGTTGATTAAGAGGATTCCAATTTGGTTGGAGATGTTCATGGTTGAGGAAGGATATATCCCCTTTTCCCACCCACAATGGTAGCATAAACACCCATGCCTAGGGATGGGCTTAGATGGTTTTGGAAACAAAGATATGGTTGAAGGTTGAAGGCACTATGGAGGACATGCAATATAATGGAAGATATGAGAGAGCCTTAAGAAGAGATTACATGACCCATTAGTGGTGGTTAGAGAAGATGGAGGATATTAGGAGAGAGACCCCATGGTATGAAAGAGATTAGTGAAATATGAGGCAATGAGGATACACTATGTGAGTTAGTAGAGATGAGGAAACATGGAGATGAAGTTGGTTGATGGATTATATAATCACATTTGTTCACAAAAGTAATCCTGATGAAAGGGATTGACGAACTTAGAGACACCTCGAGGGTTGAATGAGAATATGAGACATGAGGTGTAAAAGGTGAAAATAAGAGTTCAAAGAGATGAGTTAAGAACAACAAATCAAAGAGTGATATTGGAAGATAATTATGATTAGAGAATATAAGGAAATACAAATTGAGAGTTGCAAGATGACGATGCAGTCAAAGATATATATCACCTATTTGAGATGGGAGAATAACTTCAAGCAATGATAGTACAACCAAAAGACAATGGAGGCAGACTAGTTCAACCAATGGTCCCCACCTATTGGCAACCAATAGAGTTAAATCCTATTTTAAATTCTTAGCTGGTTCATACACTTAGAAGCTTGAATAATTATAGTAGTAGCCATACATAAAAGTTAAGTTACCTTATTGTAGTTGGGTTTGATGCAGTTAAGTAAAATGAATACAACAAAAATGCTTTAGAGGTGTTGAGAGATGTAGTGGATGTAGTAAAGAAAAATGCAAGCACATCACATGAGAACCTAATAGATAGTATTTGGCCCCATAGGTGAAAAAATGAGTTACCACAAGTTCAGAGAAGGAATAATCACTTGAAGTTATCTACAACCTATTCAGACATCTTATTAGAGTACATGATGATGATAAGATTATTTGTAGGTTGTGGAATAGTTTTTCACAAATGATTACAAAACTAGATCAAGAGGATACGATTGAGATTCTATTGCATTAGCACAATGCAAGGAGTGTTGGAAACATGAATAAAATGAGACCAGGAAAAGATTTTAGAATGAATGTTGAGATTACAAGGTATGAAATTTGGGATGCAGTGTTAGACTTTAGGTCTTATTAAATATTCTTCTAAAAATATCATGATAATTGATGGGGAGGCCTAAGACCTAGTATTTTTCACCATACAACTATGGCTAGAATATCGGTACTAGATCTACTCGATTGGCTCACTAGAGGGTGTTGAATTTAATTTTGCAAGAATTGAAATGGTTGCAAATTTTGAAGTAATTGAAATTGTTGAAGAGAAGGATCCCTACCCCACACTACAAGGAATTGAATGGGAAAATGACAATGTAGAAATCATTGATCTGAATAAAGGGATGATGTCATTGGAAGAAGAAGGTGTGTGGGTAGTTCATTAGATTAACCCATATAAAGGATCTATGTACACAAAACTGATAGATGATGCCATGGGTGGTGATGTTGTTGACATGTTATATAATTTGACCATGGGATGTAGAAGGGCTATACTGATCCAATTGTTGATGGCACTGTCATTTGCTAGGGAATACACTCCTTTGATTTATATCGTTAGGAAACTTGTCAAGATTGGTAGGAATGCAACCATGAGCTTTTTTCTTGACATTGCACTTCAATTGGATATGTTCCATGGATTGGTGCAACAATTAAGGATGCACCTCTTTATGAAGGTGCATAAGAATTTGAAGGATTCTTCAATGTTGTAGAAGAGAAAGTACCACTAGAACATTGTGTTTTTTCTATGGGCATAGCATTGGCATCTATACCCTCGTTGTGGTGGGATACTCACAAAGAAGATCTATGAAAATGGAATGATGTCTAGTCGGCTATGAAGTTTTGATTCCTCCCACCACTTGAGTATCAGAAGCTTGATGTTTTTGAATTTTGAAGTGGGCTAATTATACTTTCGTAATTATACCCTAGAGACAAGGATCATAAATAACATTTACAAATTTGTGCAGTATGATGGAATATAGATTGATGTTCAAAGAATCATTGGACACACAAGTTTATCTTCACCATGGGATTAATTCTGCAAGCCTAATACTTGCATGAGGACGAAAGAAGACAAACTTAGAGGTGGGAGATGATAAGACTAGGCGTTTGTTCAACAATATCATATATTGGTAAGTCTATCGACCTTTCTTCTACATTGGATGATATTAAATAATTGTAATTCCTTAGTGGAACTAGTAGTTAGTGACCACCCACGTGCAAGGAGCATCAACTTAGGGTGTACTTATAGATTACTAATAGAGTACTAGAAGAAGCCCCAATCACTATTAGGTTCTTTGACAAAGTAGCACAAGAGATGGAAGATGATGATCTAGAGAGGTTGAGACATCTGAAGTTTCAAGAGATAGGAGGAGAGAGATCTATTAAAGACATAGAATATGTCTGTATAGGTCAAATATATGAACAACCTCTTAAGATAAAGTAGATTAACATAGGGAAAGAAGAAAAACTCCATCTTGGATCCATATAAAACTACTATGATGAGAAGATTATGTCTAAGGTTGCAAATTTTCTCAAGGACTTTATGAATTTCTTTCTGCAAAACTTCATTGAAATGAAGGGAATTAAAGAAAGTTTAGAAGAGATGCAAATTGAGCTAAAACCATATGCGAAAAAAATTAAAAGAAGTTTGTACAGATTGAATCCATGAATAAAAGGTATGAGCAAGAGCATAGATAGAGGGATCCAAGTGTGTGTTGATTTCAAAGCAATGAATGACTTTTCATTAATGACCCCTTTCTTACTCCTCTCAATGATGAAGTGCTTGACCATGTTGTAGGTAGGGAAGCATATTCGTTTATTAATGGTTTCTCAAGGTACCATCAAGTTTATATTGCAGAACAAAATAAGAAGAAAACAACACTCACAACAAAGTGGGAATGTTATGCTTACAATGTTATGACGTTTGGACTAAGGAACACCCTTGTAGTATCTCCCCAAATTATTATTCTTGCATTCCATGACTACATCCATAAGTTCCAAGAAGTGTATTTGGATGACTAGATGGTGTACACTTTGCTAAAGAATCATGTATTGTATTAAAATTTAATGCTAATGTTTGAATGATGACACTAGCTTCACATCTCCCTATACTTAGAGAAGTATATTTGTTGTACACCATTTGACACGCTTCCAGGTCACATTGTCTGCAAGTATGGGATATTGGTTGACCTAGTAAAAATTCATTGATCATAAATTTTCCACTACCCCTAAATGTGCACACCTTGCGAACCACACTAGGACATACCATCTACTACATAAAATTCATTTGGGGCTACACAACCATTACAACACCAATGTAGAAACTCCCAAAGAAAATAAAAGATGTCAAGTGGGATGAGAAATATTGGAATTATTTTGATGTATTGAAATAGGGAACGATGACAACCCCTACACTCGTATTACCTAATTGGAATTCCATGTGCATGTTGATTCCTTAAGAATTACATTAGGAGTTGTCTTGTCCCAAAAAGGGAAGGAAAAATGGATCACCCTATTTATTTCACTAGTAGGAAGTTGTCCCAAGTTGAACGCAACTACACTAACATTGATTGCGAAGGTTTGGCACTCTTATACTCATTGCAGAAATTCCATCATTATATATCGGGTGGTCATTTTAAATTCTATACTCACCATTTTCTTTGGAATATTTAGTTAATAAAATTGTTCTCAAAGGTTGGATCTACTATTCCAAAATTTTGATTTTGAGGTAATTGTGAAGTTGGGTAGACTAAGGTGGGAGTAGATCATTTATCGTGGATAGAGTTAAGTGAGTTAGGTGATCCTTAAATGATCAATTTTGGGATGTATTTTTGTTCTGGGTCAAAGAATTATCAAATTATCTTGAAGTGTCTGCCATCTTTTTTACAACAAGAACTGACCAGAAGATTACTCTACAACGTAGAAGAAGAACTTTGTATCAAGTGAAGTTGATTATAAAACATTTGTATAAACCGGGGTTAGATGACATCATTAAAAATTTCATCATTGAACATTAGCAACCAAGAATCCTATGGGAATGTCATGATGGGTTGTGGGAGGTCACTACAGAGGGAAGGTTACCACTCGAAAGATTTTACAGGAAATTCTATGGTGGCCCATGTTATTTAAGGATGCAAAACATTATACGCAATCCTATAGTGTTAGTCAGAGGACTAGAGGACCCTCATGATGAGATGCACACTAATATAATATCAATATGTAGCATCATTATTTATCTTACTAGTGTGCATCGAGATTTAACAATGTGATTATCTTGTCGATTTTATGTCACCCTTGTGGAGTAGTCTTAAATTGAGCCAACAATTGTTACTAATTGAAATGACCCCTTGTTGGACACCTTGGAGTAGTCTTAGATTTAGCAATGACCCCTTGTCGAACACCCTTGTGGAGTAATCTTAAATTGAGCTAACACCTTTTACTATTTGAAATTGACAAGTTATCATTACATATTGAAATTCATAGACTTATTATATTCAAGAATAGGTGGAAATTTGCATAACCATTATTGTTACATATTGAATTTGACAAGTTCTTATCACATATTGAAATTTGTACGTTGTTTATAATCAAGGCTAGGGGAAATCCCAAAATAAATTAACAACCCATGAATACACCATGAGAATTGTTATTATTACATGTTGAAATTGATGGCCCAGCTAGGTGGAAATCCTAAAAGAAATGGACTACTTCATGAAAATAAATTAATTGAAAATAATTTATTTCATACTTCATGAAGATAAATTAATTGAAGATAATTTATTTCATATGCTTATTTGATATAAATATTTCATATAAATAGGAAAAAATATAATTATAATAAAAAATATATTAAAAACAAATAAATAAAATATCATAAATCTTTCTTAACCTTATATCTTTTAAACATAATTTTTTCTTTTAAATTCATGAGAGTGATTAATAGTTATCCTTTAATAATGTACAAACAATTAATTTAAGATGACTCAACTATTTTACAATATTGAAAGGTTATGTTTTCAGAGTTCATCATAATCCTAACCACATTTAAAGTTTAAGGATTTAAAATTCATTAATTTTATTTAAGAAAAAATATTGAAAACTATATTTATTATCAAATCTTCCCTAACACTCCAATATTTAGGGAAAAGGTCAACTTAATATTAAAAATGATATTTATTATCTCAAACTTTTTTTTAACATTTTAATATTAGTTTTCATTATTTAATTTAAAATATTTATGTTTTTTTCTTTTTTTTTATCAGAAAAGTTCATAATTTCATTATGGAATAACAAAATTATATTCACAGATATAAACTAGTTGTTGTGACTGTGTTTATATTTTCCAGTCAAAGAAAAGTTGTTTTGTCTTTTATGTTTATACATATGCTTTATTTTTATATTTTCCCCATATTTAGTAGTCTCTATTGGTCATACCAATTCCATATACATTCCTTTCATAATACAAAATAGAAGTTCCCTTCATATTATAGAGCCTCCTCTCATGGAGAGGTATTTTAGTTGCCAAAATTTGAGTTGTTCTGACTTTCATGAAAGGGTTGGTGGTAGTATTCTTGTGCTCCATCCAAAGTGTGTTCAGTTACGTGCCAAAGTCTATAGGCTAGCTGCGTGGCTTCCTTAGAAAGTTTGTCTACCAATTGATTCCTTTCCCCAACGACAATTGAGTTCTTGGTCCAGCTTGCAGGGAGGATTTCTAAGCCTGTGTGAGTAGTGAGCCTCTGTCCACCGAAGAAGGTCCCATCGAAGTAGAATTATATCATCTGTTGACTCGTCTGAAGTCCCTTTCCTGTGAGCTCCTTGCTAGTGTGCCCCTAGAGCCCCCACGGTCTGGTCTCATTCTGTCCAACTCAGGCCCTGACCCAGTAACCAAGGTACCCCGAAACTTCCCTTTAAAGGGTAAAGTGCATTCCGCCACACCATGTCCATAAACATGGCATCTGTGGCACCTGAACGGAATGCCTTCATAATCCAACGGATGTAGAAAAATACTAGAGGTTGCTTTGATTTTAATCTCCTTTAAAAGACCTGGCCTAAGGTCTAGCCGCACCAAGATTCTAGCAACAGTCATAAGCCCTGTTTCCTCAAAAGGGTAGTCAGCCTCTAAGAAATATCCGAGACTATTTCCAATGGCCGAGAAGCACGCGGGGTTCCAAAATTGCATGGGAAGGCTCGGTAGCTGGACCCATACTGGAACGACATCAACTTTCTCCTTCTTGGCATCAAAGTTTGGGGTCTAGCGCTTGAGTATAATTGGGGTACCCACCATTGTCCAGATCTTTGAGAGGACACAGTCCACATCCGAGGAGGCCTTGAATACAAAGGAGAACCATCCCCTTGCCAGCAAACGAATGCAGGGAGAGGAGGTAAGTTTGGAGCCCTAGGAGTTTTCCACCCAAGAGCGAAGAAACGTAGTTCCCAGTCTTTTACCTCTTGCTCGCCCTACCACCGCTAGCTCCGAAAACTCCACCACTCGATCCATATTGATGTCTTCTCCAAAGACCAAACAATCTGGGTCAGAGCAATCACAAGCACACTGAGTACTCTTTGGCGTCGAGTGCTTTGAACCCCCAGAAACCTTGGGGCGTTCTCGGCTTCCTTTCTTATTCAAACCCTTGGAGCCCTATCCCTAAGGGGGATCAACAAGACTGGAAGCCCTACCAGGAGAGAGATCCCTACCAAGGAAAGCGCCTATCGTTGTCGTAGATTCCAAAAGAGGTCCCAAGTCGTTGAGTAGTTCTGAGGGCGAAAAATGGGTTCCTAGGTAGTCCTCCCCTAAATATCTATGAGATGTCTCCCAACCAGCTGCAATAGTGGTAGCCCCAGATTCGGATCCAAGGCTAGCGAAAAGACCTTCTGACAAACCCGGAATCGAGTCCAGTCCAGCCTCCAAGCCCACCAAAGAAGGCACTACTGGTCCAATTGTTAGCCCTATCGAAAAAGACAGAGGAGACAGGGTGTGATTCCCTAGGAAAATGCCAGATGTCAGGGGAATGTTCAAATCCTCCAGGATCATCTCCTCAAGTCCCAAAGTAGTAAAGACAGGGTTGGATGGGGACCCATTTACTGTTCCATCCTCCATAAAGCTCGGGTCCGATGCCTCATCTGGGTCCATACCGAACCTATCGAGAGAAAAATCGGGGGTTCACGGAGAAAACCTTCAAAGCATGTTCCGATCCAATTCCCCCACAAGTAGTTTAAAGCCACCGCTACCTCCCTGGCCTCAAAACCTACCGCTAAAACCATCGATGGAGTAAAGACCGGTTCCCTACCCAACCGTCAACTGCCATGCCCACCTTCCACATCTACCAGGGCACTTAAACGACCTCCATTAAACTATGAACCCTATCCGATTAACTCCAACCATACCGAAACCCTCGAATTTGTATCAAAATATTTATCTTATTATTAATGAGAACTTTTTCTTAACATTCCAATATTAATTTTCATTATTTAATTTAAAATATTTATGTTATTATTAGTGAGGGATGAAGTTGTTCATAAAATAAGAACAACACAATTTTATTCAACATTGTGCAAAACTCATAATATATCTTATTTTCATGAACATAAAATTTAATAATAATTTTATTAATTTTTATAATGATAAATTATTATTATTAAGAATTTTTAGCTCATCTCTTAATCTAATTGAATTCAATAAAAATAACCATTTTACATGTTATATAACCATTTTACATATTATAGCCTTAATGTAATTGAATTCAATAAAAATAACCATTTTACATGTTATATAACCATTTTACATATTATAACATGATTGTATTATTTAAATTTTATTATTCAAACATATTCTTTTTCATTTATTCCGTTATTTTTGTTTGCCCATCCAAATCAACTTTCCTAACCCACTAACCCCCTTTTTCATACACTATGTCTTTATAGTATTATAACATGATTGTATTATTTAAATTTTATTATTCAAACATATTCCTTTTTCATTTATTCCGTTATTTTTGTTTGCCCATCCAAATCAACTTTCCTAACCCACTAACCCCCTTTTTCATACACTATGTCTTTATAGTATTAGATTTGTGAATTCAATAAAAATAACCATTTTACATATTATAACATAATTGTATTATTTAAATTTTATTATTCAAACATATTCCTTTTTCATTTATTCCGTTATTTTTGTTTGCCCATCCAAATCAACTTTCCTAACCGACTAACCCCCTTTTTCAGACACTATGTCTTTATAGTATTAGATTTGTGATTTTATATTAAAAAAATATTGAATTCAGATTTTTGGTAGAGATAAGGTCGCTGAAGTTTTTTTTTTTAAGTAATTATTATTTTAAGGCAGTAAATGTGGTCTACATAAACTTATCTATGTTATTAGTCCCTGCCACGTAGCATATTAGTTTGTTCTTTGATTAAGAGGTTCATGCATAAAAAATTTATATATGTTATTTGGTTAGGTAATTATGTTATGAGGAGATATTATGGAGGATTTAGATTTAACTTGTTCTAATTTGAATTTAAGTATTCATATAAATACACTTTGTTGTTTTTACTATATTATATATATATATTAATAAGATTTATTGTTTTTAATAAAACTTAAAAAAATAAGTTTTATTAAAAAACATTTAAAAAAAACACATTTAAATATAAAATTAATGCATTTTTTTTTAGATAGAAACTTTATTGGTTGATAAAATAAGGATATTTTTATTCCTCCACCAAGATTCCTTATTCAATTCAAATCCTCTATAGACTTATTCAACCCTTTTGTTGTGAGTTTGTGTACACACAGGTGGAATTTGGGATAACAATTATGAGTTGTGTACATATCAAATTCATTATAAGAAATTCTCAACCCTTTTGTTGTGAGTTTGTGTACACACAGGTGGAATTTGGGATAACAATTATGAGTTGTGTACATATCAAATTCATTATAAGAAATTCTCAAATTGGGAAAGGCATTGCTTTTACTTAAAATAAAAATAATAATTTGTTTTTTTTCAAAATGTAAAAACAAAGTATTTAAATTTTATTTTATTTTTGATATTTTTTAATTATAATTTTTTTTTTCTTTATAATAACCATTGTTTAATATTATCAAAATTGTTGTACAAGGTGGTTTTAGTCTAGATTCTATTTTCATTAGAAGAAGATCAACAAACATGTTTAAACAATCAATCCAAACTAGCCTACTTATACGTTTGTCAAAATATTATCTTACAAATTGACTTAGCAAAAGTATTATTCAACAAAACATGTAAAAGATAATACAAATTAGGGTTCCCAATGAATGTCAATAGTAAATTCCACTTGAATTTCCATGCTACTAGTTTCACCTACAAAAGGGTTAATTGAGTCTTCAGGGTGATTGAATGTAGTAGAGTCTTATGAGAGCTTATTGAGTAAGTTGTGTGCAAGAGGAAGGTTGGCATGAGCCATGATAGGAACCACCATATTAGATAAGGAGTCCAGAGAAACAAATGATTCCAATTGTTTTCTAGGTAGGAGAATCAGGGTGGATTGGGTTTCTTTCTTCTAGTCTAAGGCCTATGAGGTATTTCATTGCTACCAGAGCATGTTGGTCTCTGGCTTTGTTTTCCTCTCCAGATCTCTTGATAGTTATCTAAGACCTCCACTTTATTATTATTTCTAGTGACAAGACTCCATGCTAACTTAATTACTATTTGTTAACTATGATAAAATAACATCCCTACTACACTTCTTACCCAATAAGATTTTTTTCGATAATTAAAAAACATTATAGTTTTTTTTAAATAACCACTACAATCGTAAGCGTTATTTTCATCTTAACTAATAATTGGTTAAGCTATTTATTCTATTCTCTCTCATCACGATCTTAAATGTAAGATGGAAACACCATAATAATACATATGATCATCATGAGAATTGAGAGGTTTATGGTTTCCTTCATAATCCTTTTCTCTTACAACATAGAAAAGTATTGCAACTTCATGTTTGTTTAAACCGTCACTGCATGCTAAGATTCCCATTGGATTGGAGAATATGGAAGTTTCTGAGTGATACTCAAAATATTCCTCTTCCTTGGATTCTTCATGGAGTGAATCATCTCACCATGGCCCTCATACAATGGAGATTTTTTCCCCACGACAACTCTCCATTGTGGCATTTAAATCTAGAGGATTTAGTTAGAAAATTCACCCTTTTAGGTTTTACCAATGTCTCTTCATATTCTTCACAATTTTCTTGTTCAAGTTTAAAATTAGAAAACATTTCAATGTCTCTTCATTTTCTTCACAATTTTCTTGTTCAAGTTTAAAATTAGAAAACATGTCAACTTCATAATCATTGGTTATAAGATGACACAAAGAGAGAGTGCCCTCGTCAAATTGAAGAGCCTTTTTAACAACATCATTGGTACACCTTTCTAGTTTAACATAATGAAGAAGAAAATAGAAGAAGTCATCTTCATTTAATTCATAAGTCCAATAAGATTCTTCATTTATTGCATATTCCTTATTTTGTTTTATGAAAGTTATATCATAGAGAAAATATTTACATAGGTTTAAAAAATCATTCAAGTGGACATAGTATAAATAGAACATGATAGTTTAATATATCATGATCGTAGTTGAAAAAAAATGTCTTCATGAACCTAAAGAGAAGACATGAGGATAACATCCAACATCCTAAGTATGATGTATGTGAATTAATAATAGAAATATAACATAAATATAACAAACGATAGATAATAGATGGCCAAATGGAAAGTATCTAAACAACCATGGTAATAGATAGCCAAAAAATAGATAGTTTAATCATCATGCTAGTGGATAACAAGTTACAACAAAAGATAAACATAATGAAACATGCCTAACTAGCCTCGATTGGTTCCTCATCGTAAGTAGTGACTTTTTTAGCAATGACCTTGTTAGTTGTGAGCATGCTCCTCATGTCAAGTTTGACCAACTTAGAAATGTCTTTAAGTGGGTCAAGAAGTATTTAGAGATAGGCTTGAGGGTCAACTCAGTAAATTTTAGCATGCAAAATACATGGTCTTTGTATTTCTTTTAGGCACCAATCTTAATAGCCACAAAGTATTGAGTGTGATAATGAATCTATAGGACCCACTTGAATAAGGTGTTCCTTCCATTTGTGTGATTAGGATCCTTAAGGGCGACACAAGAAGGCTGACCTTTAGCACAACTAGGCTCCTTTTCCTTTAATATGGCTCCATGCTCAAGTTGTTGACCTCCATTGTAGGCATTTTCAAAATGCATACAACATAAGACACAATGCATAGAATCATTCATCATTTCAAATTTGGGAGGAATTCGAAGATCAAAGATCAATATATGATCCCTATTAGCAGTTCTCTCATGCATGTGGGAGCCAAACCCTTAGGGGAAAGTGTGACCTCCCTTATATATCTCTTTTTGGTTCTGCCAACCCACTTCTTTGCAACCCATTGATGCTTTATAGATTGGAAGTCAAGTTGATATGTCATCTTGAGTGGGACTCTTCATGCCCCCATTCATCATCATTCTCCCAAATGAGTATTGGGTTTCCTTAATCCATCTTTCCCCAATAATTGTAAACTAAATGTATTAACTTGCAAAGAGAGGAATGTAGGGGGATTCCTATAGCAGAGTAAAAGCTTACCAATTATTAGAATGCAACAATTAGATAAACATATCTTACCAACTATATAGGGATTCCCTAAGATATTGAAGAGGACAAAAC
>SNQJ01S0010167.1:198878-210645 GCA_010110895.2 Picea sitchensis
CATCCCTACCCCCCGCCGGTTTTGAACTTGTGACCTCCCCGGAGATAACACATGTTCTTAACCATTGGGCCCACTCAGGTGCTCCCCATCCAACACTTAGTGGAGCGCTGCTCTTGAAAGCTCAAAGTGCATGAAAGGCAGTACCAGAGGAGCGCTCCTCGCCAGAACGAACCCAAGCGCTGATGCAAAAAAGTCAGCGCTCCCACAAACAAAAGAAATCTTGTCCCTTCAACACATGCGCCTTAGCACGCTGATGTAAAACCGAAGCTCCTTCACCCTGCTCGGTCTGTGCGCATCAGTGTCTTGTCCATGCTCGATGCTCTGATACCACTTGTTGAATTTCAAATGCGGAAACACAGATTGACATAAGAAAAAAACACAGTCATGCATAAATAAAAGACATAGAGATTTAACATGGTTCACCCAAGGATTGGGCTACGTCCACCAAGCAGAGGTATCAGTTTTCTTTTATTTAAATCATGGAGATTACAACAACTCGTTCACACCTTTCACCACTCCATTTTTGCCTCTACGGACTTACATAATTTATATACAATTACATGGAAAACTAATTATAGAATGCGCTCACAACAAATTCTAACTTGGGCTGAATAGTTACAACCAACACTGATTTTTTGGATCTGAAACCCTAATCATAGGAAATTTGTTGTCACCGTTTCCAACAAAGTGATCAAATTTCAAGATTTCAAAAGCAATTTCACAAAAGCTTTTTCCATTTATAAAAATTCATAATCTCAATCAAAAGCAAACAATTCTAATAAAAAAAAAAATATATTTTAATAAAAAAATTATAATTTCAAATACATTTTAATAAATAGATTCCATAATCAATATCAATGTGGGTGTATTTTAATAAAAAAATCAATCAAACAATTCTAATAAAAAAAATACATTTTAATAAAAAAACTCTAATAATAATCAATATCAATGTTGTTGTAGTTGAAACCCTTCCTATCCACCTACATAGTTTTTAAAGTTAAATAAATAAATAAAATACTTAATACCCACAACAATATATAACTAATTCAAACCTAAATATTCAACTTTTCTCTCACCCTATTCATGGATCTCTCATTTCCAAAACTACCAATTTGCTCCTATGTTTTCTAGTTATCAAAGCCTTTGAGAAAAACTTGAGTTTCCTCATAAGTTATAAACTTCAGGCACTTGAACAAAGTATCTTTAAAAAACAAGTATCATTTGTCAAGGATAGATGACCTCTTTGATTAGCTGAGGGGCACACATATATTTTCAAAGATTGATCTCAGATCTGGATATCACCAAGTGAGAATTAAAGAAGAAGACAAAAATAATATTGCCCTAAGAACGCACTGGATTTCTTCATGTGTTTGATGAATGGAGTTTTCATAAATTACTTAGATAAGTTTGTCATTGTATTTATGGATGACATACTTATTTACTCAAAGTCTGAAGAAGAGCACGAGCAACACTCGAGGATGGTGCTACAAGTATTGAGGGAGCATTAGTTGTATGCAAAGTTGAGCAAGTGTTAATTTTACCAACAACTGATTCATTATTTGGGTCATATCATTTACAAGGAAGGAATAGTTGCGGATCCAAAAAATATAAAGGCCATTGAGGAATGGCCAACACCAAGAAATGTCGTAGAGGTGAGGTCCTTCACCAGACTTGTGAGTTATTACAGAAGGTTTATTGAAGGCTTCTCAAGGATTGTGCATCCAATTACATCCTTGCAAAAGAAAGGTGTGTGATTTGAATGGACTTTGAATTGTGTAAGAAGATTTCAACACTTGAAGAGTTTGTTGACAAGTGCACCAATTTTGAGAATTGTTGATTCCGATGCAGACTTCATTGTGTGCACGGATGCATGCAAGGAAGTGATCGATGTATTCCTTAGTCAGAATGGGCATGTGATATGCTACGAATCAAGAAAGTTAAGAGAGCATGAAAGGATCTATGTTAATCATGACTTAGAATTGGTAGTCATAGTGCATGCCTTGAAGATGTGGCAACACTATCTCATGGATAAAATATGTAAGTTGAGAATAGACCATAGTGTTTTGAAGTATATGTCTGGACAACCAAGTTTAAATTTTAGACAAAACAGGTGGTTAGAATTCCTCAGTGAGTATGACTTTGACATAAAGAATATCAGAGGAAAAGAGAACAAGGTGGCTGACGCACTCAGCAAGAGGGTGCACCACATGTATGCTACAACCATTAGCATGTACAAATCAAATTTGTGCGAAATGTTTTTGGAGGTTGCCAAATCAGATCAACGCTATGTGGACACAAAGGCGAATTTACAACAGGGTATGACACAACCAAAATTTGAATATTATGAGCTAAAAGAGGATGGAATCATCATGTATAGGCGCAAATTCTATGTGTCAAATGTTTAGGAGTTGAAAAAATTGTTATTGTCAGAGACGTTTAAAGTTTCTTATGCAGGACATCCATGCTACAAGAAAACAATTGCAACAACAAAAAAAACAATACTATTGACCAAGCATAAAAAAGGAGGTTGTTGATTTTATGGCTAGATGCCTTGAATGTCAAAAGGTCAAGGATGAGGATATACATCCAATTGGTTTGCTACAACCTTTTCCCATTCCCGAGTAGAAGTGGGAAGTTGTAACCATGGATTTCATTACTAAGTTGCCTAAGATTGCTAAGAAACATGATTCTATTATGGTAGTGGTGGAAAAGCTTACTAAATCTAACCATGTTATTCCAGTGAATTCAACGCACAAGGAAACCAACATTACTGAAATATACATGCGAGAAATTGCTAAGCTGCAAGGTGTACCTAAGACAATTGTGTCTGACATAGATTCCAAGTTCACATCAAAATTTTGGAAAGGGTTATTCAAAGCATTTGGGACTAATCTGAAATTTAGCATAGCTTATCACCCAGAGTTAGATGGTCTAACAGAGAAGGTAAATCAAGTGAATGAAGATATGCTCAGGATGTGTGTGATGGATAAGCCATAAAAATGGGAAGACTACCTTCACTTGGTAGAGTTTGCTTACAACAACGGGTATCGAACATATTTAAAGATGAGCCCATTTGAGGCAATTTATGGTAGAAAGTGAAACACAACAGTGAGTTGGGACAACCCAACAGACTGCACATTGATTGGGCCATATCTGCTTAGGGAAATGGAAGAGTAGATGGTAAAAATAAAGAAAAAATTAAAGGCTTCCCAAGACAGGTAGAAAAGATGCGTAGATAAAGGAAAAACCCACATAGAGTTTAAAGTGGGTGACCATGTGTTCTTGAAAGTAAAAGAAAGACACAGTTCCCTGAAGTTGAGAAATTGTTCTAAGTTGGTAGCACACTATTGTGGGCCATTTTAAATCCTAGAGAGGATTGGTCTTGTTGCATATATGCTTACATTGCTTGCATTCTTTTGTATTCATAATGTTTTCCATGTATCATTACTTAAAAAGTACGTACCTGATGTTAATCATATTATCGATTGGAATGTGATTCAGGTGGAGCTAGAAGGTGATTTTCGAGTGCGAGCAGTTTGCATATTGGATTGGAAAATCAAACCGCTCTGGAATCGATCCATGGAGCTAGTAAAGGTCCAATTGACCTGGTATGGTCTTGTGGATGCAACTTGGAAGCATGAGGATGTTATGCGGGCAAAGTATCCGCATCTTTTTGAATATTTTTGAAATTTTGTATGTACAAGTGTATATAATGGTGTGAGGACAGTGCATAAATAAGGGGGAGGGGAATGTAATGTCCCTAATCCAAAACCCTTTGTAATTGTACATATAGGTTGGTGAGCTGTTGGTACCAATTGTAAATATAAATGTACATATAGGCTGGTGAGTCGTTGGCACCAAGTATTGGTTTTGCGCGCACTTGAGTAGTGCGCAAGGATTGTTATCAAAGATGGGTGCACCCATTTCATAGTGTTGCATGCACTTGAGTAAGTGTGTGGGGATTACCTAGAAGTGTGCATCGAACTGAGTTATATATATGTATGTGTGTGTGTGTGTGTCTGTGTGTGGTCAGAGAGCCTGTGTGGTTATGAGGCCGGTGAGTCGAGACGCAAATAGGCCATGCACCTATCCTTGTAAAATGTAATCATGCTCAAGTTATTTATAATATCACATTGTTGTGCACAGAAAGGTAAAACAAAAAGAGACAGGGGACTAATTCCACCTAAAAGGGAAAAGGGGGGGACTGAAGTCCTAGGGAATATTTTATTAATATTTCTTAAAAGTGTAATTTATGGATAATTATTTATTCTAAGTTCCCGAGGGATGGGAACGAGTCACCAAGTGGGCAAATCCTAGTTTTGAAGGTGACACGTGTCCAGTTTAAGGCATGCAATATATATTGTTGGATTAAGTGTATTTCATGGGGGAGAACTCATTCTTTGAGGGAGAACTCATTCTTGGGAAAGAGTCATTCATTTCGCATGTGTAGAAGAGGTCAGACCATCTGAGAAAGGACGATTATTACCTTATCTACAAAGAAAATCTTGTAAGGGGTTTTGTGTATTATAACCAGAGTATTTGCTATCGAAGAGGTGGGTTGTTAGGCCTGTGAGCATTCTCTCCAGGTGAGAGTTTTGCTAGGAGTTGTTCCCTGGTGTGTTGGGCATTAGTTGCAGGGCTATGAGACTTCCTTTCTATCCTGTTACTAAAACCCTAGAAGGGAAGTGGGGCAGTCGAGGGACTGTTGAGCAGAGAAGGGGCACACTTCCTTAGGTGGAACATGCATGTGGGGAAGGAGAGATTGTAGGCTAGTTGCAACAATGTCACCTTGGACTAAACAATTATGTTGATTTTCAAACCTTAGCTTGGCATTAGAAACTCGTTTTCCCCGGTGGAGTTAAGCCCCATCTCAGGGGTGACCTATTGCAAAAAGTATATGAACAACATAGTCTATGGCTGGGAGGAACACCAGAGTTCTGCACATAGTTGGTGACTTTTCATAAAAGATAAGTGTCTTTATGTGCTTGTCTCGTTCACCATGTGCTTAATTATCTGTGTTTAACATGGGTTTAATTCTTGTATGTTGTTGCATATAAGTAATTGTTGTTATTATGTATAATGTTACTTGCACATGTAAGTGTGGTGTTGATATTCATTATTTGTAGTCATGCATGAGTATGACAGTTATTGTTAGTTTTTCCTGTTAAGTTAACCTTATGTTAATGGTAATGAGTCTTTGAGGTGAGGTTAGAATGGTCGTGCGCACAAGGAAATACTTTGTGTGCACAAGAGGCTTGATTCGCTTGTGCGCACAAGAGGCTTGATTCGCTTGTGCGCACAAGGAAGCAGTCTGCGTGCACAAGAAAAACAGAATTGGCGTGTGACGTCAGAATGGATTACGCTCACAGTAATGTTGTGTGCTCAGTATGCTTGTGCACACAGTTGTATTGTGTTACTTCCGTTGTTATAAGTTGTGTTAGAAAAGGAAAGTTGGTGCGGCTCGACCTAGCTTGGGGTCGAGCGCGTTACTTCAAGTAATTATGTATAGACCAATGTTATAGAGTAGAATCTACGCACTAGATTTTGAAGTAGTGCTGCTCAGTAGTAAGTTGGGTAACATTACAAGTTTGGTATCAAAGCGTGGTACCCAACTAGAAGCTTGGGTATGCTACAAATTGGTATCAAAGCAGTTTGGTAACAAGGATGTTATAGAGTAGTATCACACTGGGTACACTACAAATTGGTATTAATACAGTTTGGTAACGAGAATGTTACAGAGTGGTATCATAGGAGTTTGGTAACGGGGATGCTACATTATGGCATCATAGCAGTTTGGTAACATGGATGTTACAGTTTGGTATCAGAGCATATTGGTAACAAAGATATTACAAATTGGTATCAGAGCATATTGGTATCAAGGATGTTGATCACTATTGAACTACTCCAAAATGTGTTCACTCTTGAGCTACTCCTGGCATCCTTAAAATAAAATTAGAATAATCATTTTATAAGCTTTGAAACTCTTAAAATTCGATAATAATTTTTTATAATCATATCAGCTAAATTGACATAATTTTTAGCCAATCATACTTGACTTTAATCCACTATCATGTAAAGTCTACCAATGAGTCTTATAAATTTATGCCTTTCCCTTAAGTAGTATTATTAGAATTCAACAAAATACAAAATTAAATTTAAATATTTTTCTAGTAATGTGCAATCTTCAACTATTCAAATATTCCCCTTAAGTAGTATTATTAGAATTCAACAAAATACAAAATTAAATTTAAATATTTTTTTAGTAATGTGCAATCTTCAACTATTCAAATATTCCTCTTCCTTGAGAGGTTAAACTCAAACATTTAGATCATGGAGTAAGACTTAGAATTGTTTATGATTAGTTAAGAGGTAGTCTTCCTCAAACCTAAAGAAAACATACAACAAGAGTGAAAATCTATAGCTTTAAAAACTATTAATGAATCATAATAACATTCTTTTTTTTAAATAACTAATAATAAATCAATTTATATGTGTGAATAACAATTGATAATAATAATCTTCTCTACTAATAATTATTTTTTAAGTGGAATCCATTTGTGCGTTCATAAATGCAATTTAAACAAGTACAATATGCTGCGATGTACCATGGAAACTAATAACTTATTTCACAGATGCATCGAGTAATTGCTTTTTAAATGTTGTGAGGTGGAAACGTAACTGTTGGGAATTCTTTCCTTCTCCATTCATTCTTGGGAATTTTGTCCTTCCCCATTAATTCAAAGTCTTGAAATATGCGAAGGCTGCAATAAGACTATCAATTTATTGACCAATGAAGGGTTAAAAAAATTACTATTTTTGTTATATTATTTTTATTTTTTTTTACTTGTTATGTTCAACATCAAAACTAATACAATTTTTTCAAATCAACACAAAATTAATATGAAAGTCAATGCTAACTCATTGCTATATACTACCCAAGACTAACAAAAAATTGCAATTTCATATAAATTTATGTTGTACAATTCAATCTAAAAAAACTAAAATATAAAACCATTAAACCCTAAAACTAAATTAGATAAACCTTAAAACTAAGATGAAAATTACAAGAAAAAAACTATCCAAACATACTTTGCCTGCATCACCTATCCATTTATGTTTGACTAATATAAAGATGACAAAGCTAGATGATACCGGTCTGAATGCACACCCTACCACTGTGAACATTAGGTGGAAATGTTACATCTTTAACTTACATATGACCTACCATGGAACCGTTTCTTGGTATCATGCACATATTTTTTTCTTTATCGATTGAAAGCACTGGAAAACTTTGCCCCGTCAAAATGAAATGGACAAAAAGAAAATAACAAAATTGGAGAAAAAACAACACGAAGTTGCCTCCTCTCTCCATTAATCCGGCTCCCTAGATCTGGACGTCACAGGAGGACCTGCTCTCACTTTTGTTTTGATTAGTAATAAATGTAGTCGTGAATAGGTACGAACAAGTAAATGAACCCTCTCTGCGCATCCTCGGTATATGAACTGTCTGTCACTTTGACTTGTTTCACTTTGCCAGTAAATGTTTTATGTGTTTAAGTCCCTCTCATTAAAATAAAGTGTTTTTTATTTTATAAAATGTTTTGTCACAAAGTGAGAATCATCCATGGCCACCTATTAGTTTACAGTTTGACCAAAAACATATCTAATCTTTGTAACAGTTCTGTTATTACTGTTTGGTTAGTTTTATTGGTAGTAGTTTAAGTGTTCTATGTTTTGGTTTTTTTCAGGGATAGTTTATGTTTAGTATTTGTTGGATTTGTAGATTTGTAGATTTGAGTGGTTAAGATTGTATAATCAGGGTGTCTCATTCGTACAACAAATTGTCATTTCATCCAGATTTATGTGTAGAACAGTTAAACAAAGTCATTTTATTGACTTGAAATCAGATCTAAAAGGGTTTCAATATGTATACTTAGGTAAAAGTCAAATCCATAGACATAGGAATCCCTTATCCCACAAACAAAAGAGTCTCATACATCAATTTAGTATCTTACTTGTGGTGAATATTTTAGATAAAATTTACATTCTTAAAAATATTGATGTTCATCTATTAAAAAAATGAATTTAAATCTTATTTATCAACTAAATAATTATTTGATTATTTTTTATTTAATTCTTAAAATATAAAATTTTAATAATTTATATTAAAATATAAAAATAAAATTCATATAAATGATTAATAAAATGATATTATTAAATAATAATAAATAAAATAACTTTATATGATATTATTAAATAATCATGACTGACTGGAACATATGAACACAATTTGATATAAAAGGAAATCAACCCATTGTATTATTGACTTTTGTATTTGATTAATAATATATTATTATTAAATAATAATAAATAAAATGACTTTATATGATATCACAACTACTGTACCAATGATATAAAAGGAAATCAACCCATTGTATTATTGACTTTATTGTAATCAAAATATATATTTTATATGAATATGTATGATAAAGTATTTAATAATTATTGACTTTATTGTATCAAAATATATCTTTTACATGGATGTGTATGATGAAGTATTTAACATGATATCATAACCATGACTGGAACATAGGAACACAATTTGATGTAAAAGGAAATCAACCCAGTGTATTTATATGAAACATATCAACATAATTCGATATAAAAGGAAATCAATTTATTGTATTAACTTTATTGTAATTAATATATATATATTTTGAATTTTGATGAAATTGTGAGAATATTATTTTTTGTATGGTTTCTATTAATGTAAATGAAATTATAATCTTAATATAATTTTGAGCTAACTTTTTATTGGAAAAAAGTATTTAATATGATATCATAACCATGATAATGTGTGAAACATATAAACACAATTTATCAAAATTTGATTATATCATAACCATGATAATGTATAGGACATATAAACATAATTTATCAAAGTTTGAAAAATTATTATTGTTTAATATTTAATTTAGTTTTAAATTAAAAAAACTAAAGTATAAAAAAAGTATTTAACATGATATCATAACCCTGACAATGTATAGAACATATGAACACAATTTATCAAAGTTTGTAAAATTATTATTGTTTAATATTTAATTTAGTTTTAAATTAAAAAATTAAAGTATATAAAAAAATGATCGTTGTGAAAAGGAAATAGAAAGATAATATAGCTCATAGAAGGAATAGAGAATGTAAAAATCTCCTATTTAATAAAATGATTACAAATGTTATTGGATATATTAGGATTAAATATTTTAAAAGTTTGTATTCATCTTAAGGTATTTTAACTTGATTGGATGGTCTAAAATTTTCGGGTGGAGTGTACATTCTTAAAGGTGTTTAGCGCTCATGTATTAGAAAAGTTAATCTAAATCATGTTTCTCAACTAATTATTTATTTGGTTGTTTTTTATTTAATTATTAATTAATAACATTCATATAAATGATTAATAAAATGATATTATTAAATAATAATAAATAAGGTGATTATATGATATCATAATTAGTTAACCAGTGATATAAAAAGAGATTTTATTATTAATTTTATTGTAATAAAAACATATCTTTTACATGAGTCTATTTTCTATTATTAAAAATTTAACCTGATATCATAACTATCACAATGTATGGAACATATGAACACAACTTATCAAAGTTTGTAATTAATATTTAATTTAGTCTTAAATTAAAAACTTTGAAATTAAAGTATAAAAAAAATGATCTTTATGAGGACACGATAGAAAAGAGAATAAAAAAAGAATATAGCTCATAGAAGGATTCCAAAATGTAGAAATCTCCTATTTGGGAATGTTGAATATAAAATTTGTCCTTGTGGATTTATAGCTTCAATTTGGGGGTGGTTTATGTTGCATAGAGATTAAGTGTAGTGGAGAGCTTATGATTGGGTGGAGTGACTTATGTATATAATTTCCAAAAAATAAGTGCTCTTCATTTAATTATGTATATGTTGAATTATTATGGTTTATGTTATGAATGGAACCAATTTTTTATTTGTTCAGTCCTATTTGAATGTTTAAGTTTGCATCTATAAATTATAGTGTCATTATCCATTGAATGGTTTAATTATGATTGCATAAGCCTCAATTATAGCACCTACATATGGTAATTAATTGATATTAGAACAATGAGGACAGTTATTAGAATAAGAAAATCAAAGATATTGCATCAAAGAAATAAATTAGAGCAAATTTTGGTTGTTTCAAGAAGTACCCCATATCCTCAACATAACACATAAGGGATTGGGTATGTTACAATATGGTATCAAAGTTACTAGTTACAACATTGGGGATACATGGACCATAAATGTAAGGTACCATATCTATTATAATAGCTGAAAACAAAAATATTGCAGAGAATAACAACATAATAACACAATAGATGAAACCACAACACCAGAATAATACCTTTATTGATAGGAAACAATGTTCTCTTGCCTCTTCGAGGGGGCAACCTCTAGCAGAGCAACACTCTCTTACAATAATTCTCAAAACAAAACTTATCATACCCTCTACTCCTATTTATACTAAATCTGTCTATCCAAAAGAACAATCTAGAGGAAGATCCTTCTAGAAGCGGAAGCTTCTATTAGATCTTCTTACATTTGACTTATTCTTCCTTATTGCCAGGCCTTATTAATATTGGCCTTTATTACATGGAAATATATTATTTTACTTACATGAGGGGTTAGGGAGGTTAGGTTCCTAACATGCCCTCCCCCTTAAAAACAACCTTGTCCTCAAGGCTTGAGATGAAGAAATTGTTGCAAAATGGTAGTTGGTTCCCCAGTGGCATATGTTGGAGTTGTATCTTTCCACTTGACTAACACTTCCTTGATGGTGCACTGACAAAGATGACACTCATGTTGGTCCAAAATTGCTTGTGGCTGCAACCAGATGGAACCTTCTTCATCCAACTCGGGAAGGCTGGTTTGAGTTTGACACTTAGTTCCAATCACCTTCTTTAAGTAGGAGACATGAAAAACAAGATGGAGCTTAGAATGACTTGGCAAAGCTAACTGATAGGCCACCTATCCCACACGCTTGAGAACTGTATAAGGACCATAAAATTTGGGCGCCAATTTCTGACAATGGTCAGCCTTGAGTGAAGTTTTCTTATAAGGTTGTAGTCGAAGTAACACCTGGTCTCCTTCAACAAATTAACATTCAGATTGACCTTGTTCTGCTTGTTTCTTCATGCAATTTTGAGCCATAACCAAATTCTCTTTGAGGGTATAAAGAATAGCCTCTCGAACTGTAAGCATTTGGTCAACCACCTGAACCTTCGAGACACCTAGAAGGTATGAGAGAATTGAAGGTGGATTTTGTCCATATACTGCTTCAAAAGGAGTCATGCGAGTATTTGTATGGTAAGAAGTGTTATAACACCATTCAGTTAGTGGTAACTATTATCCCCTATCTTAGGGATAACTAAGGAGATCATTTCTCGAGGTCCACAAGTCCTAAACATGGAGTGTCGAGAGCCAAACGACTTGAGCTTGGACCCGAAGGGCCTATATTTTCTTCAGTGCAGTCCATCTATCAACAGTAGCAACATCCATCCTGCCAGACTGGTCCTGAAGTAACAATAGGTCTTGCTCCATGAGGTAATGAGTCTGGGTATCATGGTATGTATCACTCTAATTTTCAAAGCATTTGAATATGTTGCACTGAAATCTCCTTCATTTCATAACGTTTGCTTGGAAATTATGCTCTTTAACTTGTTTATACTTTGGGGGGGGGGGT
>SNQJ01S0010167.1:210693-225965 GCA_010110895.2 Picea sitchensis
TGGTTCGGGCATTGGGTTTGCCACACTAGGAAGGGTTGTACCTTGCCTTGTGGGAAGAAGGGGCTAAAGGCCCAGAGGGTAAAAGTAGTTGGAAAGAGTTAAAATACAAAATGAAACCTTTGAGATGCTTCGCCCGGGGATTCCTGAGAATGCAATAAAAGGCTTCTCAGTAAGAAAAGGGGACCTGTAAAATAAAACAAAATTCAAGGTACTAGCTAGTGGATGGGAGGTCTCATCATGAGTCGGTCTATTAGGTCCATGGGCATGTAGCGGAATGACACTACCATTCATTTGGTCACCAAACCATGGTAGTGGATCTTGGTGGCATATCTAAGGGAAAGGGGGTCTCATCATGAACCAACCTTCTCATTTCCATGAAATGCTTATGGGTAACATTGTCACCTCTGGTCACCATGCCAGAACAATGTCCCCCATTTTTTCCCTTGAAAAGAAATAAGACTAAGAATAAAAAGCATTGAATGGGCTAGGAAACAATGACATCCATGATAAGGTGCATATCTCCCTCTACAGAGGCACCCAGAGGTAGGACTTACATTTCCCGGTTATCACTGCACCCTCTACCCAAACATTTCCCCTACACCATTTCACATGCTTACATGACCTAGATTGGTTCTCACCTAGGAAATACCCCAAACTCAAGGAGGATTATCCCAATAGGACATACTAAGACCCTCTCCAAACCTGACTTGTTAAATTGCATAACATCGTTGATCATTTGTTTGGGTAAAGGGGGGTTGATGCACATGTTTGGGTAATTTGATTATTAGATGTGATTGGCATTGCTATGATGCCTGTGAGTTATGAGCCCCTGGAGGATGTACTTTTTGTTGCTGCAGGACCATGCCTAGTGGACATGTGCATATGGGGATATGATTAGCTTGGACCTCCATGGGGCTAGAATCCCACACATGGATGTTGTGACCCCAACCAGGGGCAGAGATATGTTAGAGACTTGCACTAGGAAGAAAGAAATACATTTCATCAGAGACACTTTGGCAGACCTAGACCCAGGGGATCTTTCTCTTCCACCTGGACGTTGGCCTTGGGAGGCCCATGACATCACCTTTGTGACCCTAGACGTCACCCAGAGTTAGGATTGGCATTATGGAGGCAATTGTGTGCTAATTGGCATGTGTGGCATCATCCAGGGCCTTGGGAGGCCTAACGTTTTGCAGATGAGGCCCAACGTTCCACCCAGGTGACTCAACCTCACCCTAGAAGGGCATGACGTCACCTCTAAAAGTGATTTTAGGGTTTAATTATTTGAATTTGTGTACAAACTGGATTTTTCATGTAATTTGGATATGCCGGCCTTTTGATGACCTAGATTTAATTAAAGGTCATAAGTATTGTATAAATAGAGAGATAAACTCTCATTTTTTCATCATTCATTCATCACACAAGTGTGTGGTCTGAAATTCGGCCCTCTTTGAGGGTTATTGTCTGAAACTAAGTGGTGCGCAACTTTTGGAGAGACAAATCTTGGTGTATTTTTGGAAAATTTTCATTGTGGAGGAACTTCAACTAGGGTTTGGCTTGATTATTCTTGGTGAAGTAAGTAGAAGATATTCATTTCTTTATTGTGAATGAATGCTTATGGTAAATTTACTTGTTTCTTATGAAATATTATGAAATTGCTTGCTTGAAACCCTAGGAGAAAGACATATGTTTTTATCTTTTTCTCTATAATCTTCCACTTGCTAGAATTTATTGAAGAACACCCATCTAGAAGTAGATACTAGATCCCTAGCATTGTAGCACTCTAGTAACCCTACTTCATTTCCTATTGCATATTTTATTTCAAAATTGTCTAAGGAAAAGAGAAATCGCTAAGGCCTAATTTTCATTACTTTCTAGCAATTATCTCTAGGACCTGGATGTTTGAGGCCTTGGGTTACCAAAACCTCGCTCATATTCTCCACCTCCTTTGAATAAGTATTATCATTTCTATTTCCCTCTAAGAGTTGTTGCTTCTATCATTGACTCCATTAACCTAGAAGGCATTAGTCTACCTACTACAAGTGTTGATTGATCAAACAATTTTCAGAACATCTTCTTTTGAACACCTACTAACCCTATGCTATCCTATTTTAGTGATTAACTTGTTGTTGTTGAAAAAGATTGCTACAACCATATTACAACAACAATCTCACCTTAGAAGTGACATCTTATGCTAGCTAGATCTTGCTAAACTTGCTTGTGACTATTGAGTATCAATTTGCATAGTTAAATCTATCATTTATAGTCTTTTATCAAGCATTTTGAAGCATAATTATTGTGGCTGTTACAAATTTATCATTGTTATTATAAACTATTATATTGCTACAATTTCATATCAACCAGTCTATTTTTTTTAAGTTCATTTTCTTATGAAGCATTGATATCATTTTGGTACTTGGAAAGTGTCATTTTTTTCTTTTTGTTGTCTTGTTCTAGGAAGGTACACAACATTACTCTTCTGCTTCATCTCTAATAAGACACAAGAACCTTTTTTGAGTGATCTGTGAGATGGGAGGGACTTTCTTATATCATTTTCCTTAACCTTCTCAAACCCTCAGGTCACCGAGGACGTCTCCCCTGGGGTAGTCTTGACATATTCCAAAATAGAAAGGGGTTTTCTATTAAGGTGACAGTGATAGGTCACTCCCAATTACGCCAATTTTGTATCCACTTGACTTGGGCTTTGGGCAAGTACAAATTTTGCGATAACATTTTGGTGTCGTTGTCGGGGAACACTGAGTCAATATTCCTCAAGACGACACTTTTTCATTAAGCCTTTTTCTCAAAGCCTTTATCTTACAAATCTTACCTGGAAAATCCACTGAGGGTGATCCCCTCATCCCTTTGATAGTTTCAAGAAAATTATCTGGCGAATGCACAAAGCTTAGGGAGGTATACCAATCCTCCCAATTCTTATAGAAGAAAACCTCCCCGAAACTTTCCTATAGTAAAATCATTGTTTGGAGGCAATCTTCCCTTAAATACAATGTCTAATGCTCAGACTCAAACCATTAATCCAAATCAAGCTAATAACTAGAAAAAATGGTCATCCAAGCTCTTCAACCCATTAGACATGACAAACATTCAAGGATAGCCCAGGCAAATGCCCCCTAGGTATGAGAAGTGGTTACCTAAATTCTCTGGTAATGATGTAGTCAATGTTGAGGATCATATGAGAAAATTCTAGGCCTTCTTTCATCTTCATCCTATCAATGATGATGCTGAGGATTTAGCTATGAATTTGTTCTCTGCTACCCTCTATGATGGTGCTAGACAATGGTACAACAATCTTCTTGACGCTAGTATTACAACCATGGACAAATTGGAGGAAGTATTCCTCAAATGACGGAGTGTCAAGGAAGACCCCAACATGCTGCTAATAAGGCTGGATAACATCACAAAACATGAGAATGAAAATGTTAGGGAATTTCATGATAAATTTGAAAGCTTAGTACAAAATATCCTGGTGAGTTATCACCCTTCAGACAATTTCCTTCTGTTTCTTTACACAAAATCCTTTATAGGACAGATGGGTTTTCTCCTTAGAGACAAAGCCCCTAAAAAAATCCAAGAAGCCCAAGAGGTGGCTAAAAAGATTGAATACAATCTATCATCATCTAGAGTAGAACCGTTCTCTGCCCTAAGGGTCAAAATAGATGTTAAACCCAAAGTAATTCATAATGCTGAGTCTACCTCAGATATTGGTGCTAGTTTGGAAAATATGCAATTGACTGTCGATGGCATGGTAAAAACCCAAGAATTAATGATGAATAGGATTGTCAACTTGGAAATATCTCAACAACAACCTCCTAGGGCTCCTTATAAAGGGAAATTCCAGAGGGGGACTCAAGTTTTCAAACCAAAAAATGATCAAGAAGTCCCTAATACTTTATCCCCTACAAACATGGTAGAAGAGAACCCTTGGTGTTTGCAATTCAAAGACTCAAATTGGGAGCATGAATGTACCCTAAACAATGGTGAAAATGACCAAGTGAACATTGTTGACCACACCATTGAGGCCCCCACAATGTTTCCTTAATATAACAGTAGAAGAACATCAAGAAGGCATGAAGGAAGTAGGCAGGAAGGTTAGAATGAAGGTGATAAATAATATTGATAAAAAATCGAGAGAAAAGTTGAAAAAACAAGAATCTCAAGTGTATACTAGACAAAAGCGAGTCAAACAATGTAATATACTAGATATAAAAAGTATGCAGAACATAAATAAAATGCTAGAAATGGCAGACTAACAGTAATATAACCAACATAATCTCCACAATAACACATAAATGATATAAGAATAACAACAGAAATAGCACTTTGATTCAGAAAGCAATGTTCACGGGCCTCTTCGAGGGGGCAACCTCCAGTCGAGCAACGCTCTATTACAATAATCTCCAAGCTAGGGTTTTCATACCCTCGACCCTTATTTATACTAAATATGTCTATCAAGAGAAGCATCTAGAGGAAGATCCTTCTAGAAGCAAATGCTTCTATTAGGTCTTCTTACATCTGCCTTATTCTATTTTATTGAAAGGCCTTATTAATATTGAACTTTATTACATCCGAATATATTGATCTACCTATGTGTGGGTTAGGACCCTAACATGTCTGCCCCCTTAAAAAAAACCTTGTCCTCAAGGCTTGAGATGTGGAAACTGTTGCAGAATGGTAGCTGGTTCCCAAGTGGCATCTGGTAGAGTTGTATCTTTCCACTGGATTAACACTTCCTTGATGGTTCTCTGACGCAGGCGATGCTCACACTGGTCCAAAACTGCTTCTGGCTATAGCCAAATGGATCCTTCTTCAGCTAACTCAGGAAGGTTGGTTTGAATTTGGCACCTAGTTCCAATCACCTTCTTTAAGCATGAAACATGAAAAACATGATGTAGCTTTGACTGACTGGGTAGAGCTAACTTATAAGCAACTTGTCCCACACGCTTGAGAACTGTATAAGGACCATAAAATTTGGGCGCTAGCTTCTGACAATGCTCGGCCTTGAGGGAAGTTTGCTTGTATGGTTGCAGTCGCAGAAACACCTGATCCCCTTCTGCAAATTGACGTTCAGATTTTGTATTGAAAGGCCTTATTAATATTGAACTTTATTACATCCCAATATATTGATCTACCTATGTGTGGTTAGGACCCTAACACGCTTCTTAAAAAAAACCTGTCCTCAAGGCTTGAGATGTGGAACCTGCTATGCACGGTATCGGTTCCCAAGTGGCATCCTCGGTAGAGTTGTATCTTTCCACCGATTAACACTTCCTTTGATGGTTCTCTCGACGGTATGCATGCTCAATAATCGGTCCAACTCCGCTCGCTATAGCCAAATGGATCCTTCTTCACTAACTGTGAAGGTTGGTTTGAATTGCACCTAGTTCCAATCACCTCTTTAAGCATGAAACATGAAAACATGTACGTGCTCGAACAATCTGGTAGAGCTAACTTTATAAGCAACTTGTCCCACACCGCTTTGAGAACTGTGATATGACCATAAAATGCTATTTCCGGCTAAATGCTCGCCTGAGGGAAGTTTGTCAGGCTGGTTGTGCAGCCGCAGGTTCACCCCGATCCCCTTCTGCAAATTAACGCTCGTGAGCTAATTGATCTTCTTGTTGCTCCATGTGATTCTATGCCATGACCAAGTTCTCTTTTATGGTACAGAGAATATCCTCTCGAAATGTAAATGTTTCTATCGTCCACTTAACATTCGAGGCACCCTGTAAGTATGAAAGAATTGAAGGTGGCATCTATCCATATACCGCCTGTAAAGGACGTGTGTACAGATGGTAGGAAGTGTTGTACCACCATTCAACTAGGGGTGTTACTTCGAATTTAATTGATTTTTCTTTTCGTGAGAAAACACTCGTGTTTCCAAACACTTGTTGACAACTTCCGCTTGACCATCAATCTAGGGATGATATCGTATTAGCCGCACTGGGTGCCCAGAAGCTAAATTTCACTTCTTGCCAAAATTGCTTGTGAAAGGCGCTACTTATCAACAACCACAGAGTGCGGCATGCCATGAAGCTTGAAGACCGGTCCATGAAAATTTGAGCCACCAGGATGCAAAGAATGGGTGTTGAAGAGGCGTAAATAAGCATTAATTTGGAAAGGCGATCCACAACTACCATTATGACTAATTTATTCCGCGGTGTTTCCAGAATAAAGTCTCATGGAGATATCCTCCAACAGCAAGTGGAATCTGCTGCTGTGGGTGCCCGAGATTTGATCGCTTTCTCCCTTTGTTGCGCTTCAATTACACCTCACATCTGGCTGATTAAAATTACTTCGGATGTCCCTGCTTCATACCATCCCTAAAGAACGCTTTGACCTCGGCTATAGGTTTTCGTGAACTGAGTGCCCCAATCGTGGTGTAGAAGCCAGCTCAAAGCACCGTGGATTTAAGATTTGATTGTTTACTTCAATAAAAACAACCTTTGTATTGAAGCTCATCCGGAGCCAAGAGTACCTCGGGGAATCGAGCATTGGTCCAATCAATGGATCGATGCAAATTTTGGGATTCAGAAGCATTCCCGCGCATGCCTGGAGCCAACTGGGTACATCAGAAGGAAAGAGAAAAAGGGATCCTTCTTCTTCATATTTTTAGAATAGTGCATCCGCCACCACATTATATCTGCCTTTCTTGTAAATGATCTCAATCATATCCAAAGAGCTTAGTCACCCATTTGCTGCTCCCGTGGGAGGAATGTTGTTCCGCAAAGTACTTGAGGCTTTGATGGTTCATCTTAATTTGGAAACATTGCCCCAAGAGATAGCTAAAGGCTTCAATGTATCGCCCATGCAAAATAGCCAACATTTCCTTTCATAAATGTGGGTTTGCCCAGATTCCTTTCGATAGTTGCCATCGGGTGAAGGCCAAAGGTCGTCTCTCTTGCATAAGGACAACATCGACTCCTTTCCCTGAAGTATCACATTCCAACACAAAGGTCTTTGTGAAATTAGGAAGGGCCGTGACTAGAGTGGTGCTATTATCGCCTTCTCAAGGTTTGAAAAGCTCGAGCAATGGATGGAGTCTAAGTGAAAGAGTTCTTTAGGAGCAATGAGAGAGGCCGCAATCTTTCCATAATTTTTAACAAACTTCTATATACCCTGCTAAGCCTAGAAATCACACAAGATTTTGAGAGTCTTTAAGTGCGTTTATTCCCATAGCTTCAATCTTTTTCGATCCACCCTGACGCCATCCCAATGTGATGACCCAAGTATTCTACTTTTTGAGGCAATCTTCTAAGAACATTTAGACCATTTCAAGAAAAGTTGGTACCGAGAGTAGATGGAGTAACCCGTCCATATGAGTAAGATGGTTCCGGTCTGTGTTTTTCTATAGATGAGACATCGTATCAAAGAAAACTAAGACAAGATTACCGAGAAAGGGATGGAAGATACGATTCATGAGACTTCGAAGGTGGAGGGGGTATTACAAGCCAAAGGGCATGACAAAAACTCATAGTGGCCCCTCATGAGTTTGAAAGGCCATCTTGGGAATGTCCGCTTCTTTCATACGATCTGTGATAGCCCGAGCAAAGATCAAGTTTAGTAAAGAATTACACACCACTCAATTCATCCTGTAATACCAATGACAAGAATGGGAAATGTGTCCTTGTTGGTCGGGCTTTTGAGGGCACGAAAGTTACGACAAATTCTCCAAGAACCTTCTTTCTTCAGACCATGACTACTGAGGAGTAAGGGCTCATACTAGGGCAGAGAACCCCATTAAGGAGTTCATGGACCATTTTCTCAATTTCATTTTTTTGTGAAAAGGTATGTATATAGATCTGATATTGGGAGGAAAGGCCTGGCACAAGGGGAATGGAATGATCATGAACACCATGGGAAGGAGGAGTCCCTGGGAGTGGAAAATACCTCATTTGATGTTTAGAAAGGAGGGCTTGAGGTCTTATGGCACCTGGGTGTCTCTGTTTCTCAGATGGCATGGAGTTGGCAATGACACCGAATGACCTTTTTTGAGTAGCTTTTCCATGTGATGTGAACTAATGACTTCAGGTGAACTAGCCATGATGCCTTGGAATTTATACCGGTGGCCTTCCTGGTTAAACCTGCATTGTTAATGTCTTAAAATCCATGAGAATGGGACCCAAAGTTCTTACCGGCCTCCCACTCCAACACAATGTCACAAACCACCCAATGGCCGGATAGCAAACATATGGGATTTTAGGTGGTGGTCACCGATTTGGAGACACACAACTCCACATTTCATGGAACCACACTCCACATTTCATGGAACCACCATCAAAAATCATGATTTGAAAATTGCTGATCTACATGGATGTAGCAATGAGTTTCTTGGGCACGCGCGATGAATAAAATTATGGGTGTCGCCACTATAAACTAGGATGATGAATTAATGCATGTTTGGATGTAACCTGGATTAACTTGAGGGTTTGGGGAGCAAGAGAAGCCAAAGTGAGCATTGAGGGAAATAACCCGCTCCACTTCTGGGAGGGTCTCGAGTAGGCTATGTCGGATTTGTGACCTGCACAAGGGGAGTTTCACATCCTCTTCCTAAATATCCTTAGAGATGGCCATAAAAGATTTTTGTTCCTTATACTTGTGGCCCGAGAAATATTTGTCATCACAATTATAACAAAGGCTTTTGAGTTGATACCAACAATTTTCTGTACTCTACCAATTTTTGATCTTTTGCAGAATGGGGCGGGGGGGAGTAGTGGGATTTAAGGGTTTAGGTGAGGGATAAGGATGGTTTTCGGCTTTGAGAGATACAAACTCGTTGCGTTTTAGCCTCTTTTAGTAGCTTCCACCTAACTTGAGGGTCGAGCTGAGGACATGGGCCCTAATCTCATCCTGAGGCCACTCATAAAACACTCAAAAGAAAGCATTAATATGCCCTCTCACTAAAAACGCCAACTCAAAGGCCTATGAAGTCTTCTACTGTTCCACATTGTTTCAACTTTGTCAAATCCCCCAAATGGTTGGTGTCCGTAGGTCAAAGCTGCTCGCAAAGTCTGCCAAATTGGGTCCAAGCAATATACCCTTGATCAAAAAGTTTTTCCATTGCCACCATTGCCACTGTTCTTGATCTAGATGGAGAAACACCACACCGGAGTTTGGCCAAGCCATCTATAATGTCAGAGTAAAGAGAAATAATGTTCCATTTGCTACTCCAACCAATGGGATCCGAAGCCATGAATTTAATACATCCACCCGAAAGCGAGGGTCATGTTGGAAAGCGATGGGTCAGTGTATGGGAATAAGAGGAATGTTCACCTTCGGCCTTTGGAGGAAAGGCCGAGAAAGGGTCATCTCAGAGGGATCTTCTGCCATGTATGATGCAAAGACAGATTCAAGCTGGGTGGTCATTTCTTGTTTCACTTCCTCCATTGAGGATTGCATGGTTGTATTTATGTTTGTATTGATGGATGTATCGATGAGGCAAATAGAGCACTGAAGTTGTTTCACTTTTGGTCTCGAGGAAAACCGGGGATGAAGGTGTTGAAGCTGAAGCTTCCGTGTTTTGGCTATTGTGTATGGGCCATGAGGATGGGTGAACCTAAAAGGGTGGGTGGGTAAAAATTTTTGCCAAAAAATGATATGGATGAATGATAAGGGCTTAAGAGATGAATCCAATGGAATAGGTCTCAAATAATGGTGAAAAATTCCCCGACTTTTTTTCTTTTTCTTTTTACACTGGCAGAAGTTATTATACTGTCCTGAAGAATACTCTAGTGATGAAATCCCCAAATGAACTGTAAATAAATTTGTATTTACTTGGCAACCCGAACACAATTATGCCGGGCAATAGATCTCGTCTGCTTTAAATTTGTTTATGCTTTGTCCCCAAGGGTTAGGTATTCAAGGGTTCTACGACAAGGCTTGGTTCCGCATATAGCTCTTTTGATATACGTAGGGTCTAGCATTATACTCTACCAATATCTCGTGCACCAATCCAGGATAGACCGTGCCTTTAGCCATACTACTTGACTACCCAGTAATAGAGAGTATCTTCCCGAATTTTCTTCTTGGTGGCACTATATCAGTCAATCGCTACCGGATCAATATCTAAAGAGGGCTTCGTGAAATCTAGGCTAATCTGTATACATTGGTTGTCTGATGCACTACCTCTCGAAGGTGTACCAACAAGGGTTACAAGGTGGCCAACATATAAAATTTAAGAACCACTTGTATTTCCCGTATGAATCCCTCAATTGCGGCTTTATGTTTAACGACTAATCTCTCAGGGTTTAAAGATCACCGAATGCCTCTTTCACTCAAGAAAATTACCCACAATTTCTAAGGAAAGTGCTTTGATACCACATGTAATATACTTATGTAAAGTATGCGTAACAAAATAAAATACTAGAAATGGCGGAATAACAGGAATATAACTAGCATAATCTCCACAATAAAACATAAATGATATAAGAATAACAATAGAAATAACACTTTGATTCTCGTGAAGCAATGTTCAATGCTCTTCGAGGGGAAACTTCCAAATGAAAGCAAAGGCTCAAGTTACAATAATCTCCAAGCTAGGGTTTTCATACCCCAATCTCATTTATACCTAACATGTCTATCAAGAGAAGCATCTGAGGAAGATCCTTCTAGAATCTGAAGCTTCCTATTAGGTCTTCTTACATCCTACTTATTCTATTTTATTGAAAGGCCTTATTAATATTGACCTTTATTACATCCGAATATATTGATCTACCTATGTGCGGGTTAGGACCCTAACAACCAACCTCTCTCTATTGTACCTACAACTTTACAACCAAGACCTCCACCTATGAACTTGCTTCTTCCTAAAACTCCTCCCAAAACTGACAAGGTAGATTTGAATTTTGACTTGGAAGGTGCACTGGCTAAAATGCATGTGACCATCCCATTGAGAGAAGTTATCAAGGTTCCACCCATCAAGGAAAGGTTTGAAAAAAAATTTAATGTTTCAGATGAACCAATGGACCCTCCTATTATGTTGCAAGTAGATCATTTTAGGGTTCAGTATGATGGACATCCACCCTTCTTCATGACTTTACTAGTGAATAAAAAGTGTCTTAACAACTGTATGCTTGATTCAGGAGAAAGTGCTAACATGATGTCTTTGAAGGTCATGGAGAAATTAGGCCTAAAGGCCGCAAGGCCTTACAGGAATGTGTGCGGTTTTAAATCCAGGGCCATACCCCCTCATGGGGTAGTTGAGAATGTTGAAGTACACCTCGGTAAATATCCTGAAAGAGTGATCCATATTGATATTGTGGTGGTAGACGTCCCTGATGTATGGGGAATGATTTTGTCCAGAACATTTTCCGCAATGTTTGGAGGTACATTAGAGATGGATCTAACTTACATCAATGTGCCTATGAAGAATGGGACCATAGAACATCTTCCAAATATTCCAATGGCCAAAGCCCATGTGCAAGAAATTAATAGTGATGCTGGCACCAATGTAACACATGATCTAACCAAGGAAAACCTTCCTATATTTTCTCCAGAGGATCTAGCTTTCACTTCAGAGGAAGCGTTTGATGAGATACAGTGGCCAAAAATGGAAGAATATCAACAATTGCAAGATAAATATAAGGACAAGGAAGTTGGAACCGTTAAATTGATAAAGAAAGGAGATGATGACATATTGATCAAACCAAGCCAACAAGAATTCCTTACATTTGAAGCCCACCCTCCTCCCTCAAGACAATACACTAGGGTTATACAAGAAACGACCAAGGTTGCGACAAAAGAGTATCAAGAGGGAGATACGGTATGGATGTGGGACACTAAGAAAGGAGAGCATAATAATGTTAAAGGGAATGCATAGTTTTGGCTTGGAACTTTCAGAATCATAATGAAGTCGGTCAATGATGCTTACTATTTATCCACGTTGGAAGGGAGAAAATTCCCATTACCGGTTAGTGGATGCCTCCTTAAACCCCATGATGGAATATCCAACAATATTGAGAGGGGGGGGGTGAATCAATATTGCATACTTTTTTCTTATTAATTCCAATTGATATTAAGCACACACATTAATTATCCAACTAAGCAATATATGATGAACAACAAACCCTTATGAACACAATATTTTATCGTGGAACCCAATAGGGAAAACCACCAACTCTTTTCTCATTAATAATTTTTTCTTTTACAAAACTGTTTTCAAGCTACAACTTGATGGAGAGACTATCCCCAAGTTTCTTCAACTACGACTGAAGGAATGCTTCCACACCTCATTTACCAGCTACACGTGGAAGGAGACTATGACCCCCTAGTTTATCATCTACGACTGAAAGGATGCTTCGACACCCTATTTACCAATTGCAAATGGAAGGAGGCTACGACCCCCTACAGGCTTGTAGTCTGCCCTAGCACCACCCTACCACCATGTTTAAGTTTATTGTCGATATGCGAATTTATTGCTAACATCCAACTGATTTCACAATGCAATTCAATCTTTGCTGCTCTTCATATTGAATTTGATTTATGCAGCCATTAACACAAGTCCTGTCAGATTTGAATCTTTGACTTTGACTTGTTTTCCCTTGCTCCACCCTTCCTCCCTTTATGCAGGTTATAACGCTTATAACTCTCTTACTGTACTATGTTCAAGGTGTTCATAAACACACAAAGATAATATCAATTCTTCAAGTCTTCTTAGAATCATTAAGTACTACACTTTCTACTTGTCTGCTGCAACCTCTGCTTCTATGGTCTTTTGATTATCTGCAGTCAAACTTCATCTCTTGCTCTCTGGCTTTTTACTCTATTTAAAACTTCAGTCTTGGAACAAATTTATCACTACTGACATTTTCTTCAATTAATGATCTTATTTTAAACTTTAGCTAAAAGAATTCAACACTTTCTCGACTTCTAAAAATGATCTTATGATAAGAAACCCCAAGCATCTCCCTTCCTTCCTTTGGTTACTTCATACCAAAATTCTTGACATCAAATTCTCTTAATATAGCTGGAATCCTCTGCTTCTTTGATCTTCATATATTACATTATGAATCACATACAGAGAGATCCCTTGCTTTCAATATATGTTCAAGTATATATGATCTTCATATATTACATTATGAATCACATACAGAGAGATCCCTTGCTTTCAATATATGTTCAAGTATATATATGTGTAAAAAACAACTTTTGAATACGAAATATTATGACTTCATGTGAAGTCCAAACACCTAGAGCCCCCACCATAACCTTGCACTTTGCACCGAATATTCATAGTGAGGGCTATGATTATAAACCAATGTAAATCTTTTCGCACTATAAATGTGGGATAAATCCCATTGACTTGGTTAATTAGCACCATCAATCACATGATCGAACGATTGCCGAGTCTTGTCACAACACTGTCATTATTCCTCCTCGCATTCACCATGGCTTCACCGGGATCAAGAATTATAGTCACAAACTCACACCTATCTGAGCATGCCTTTTAGGTAAAACCTTCTCTCTCTCAATTGTCTATGTGCTCATGGATAAAGCTCACACACGCTTTCTAGAATTCTCAAACACGTCACAATAGCCAGCGAACCCACTACTGGAGCCTCGCCCTCTTGAATTCCTTTAATAGAAGAAAGTATCGAATCACTCACAAGGAGAAACATCTAGATGACTTCTAAATTGAACATACGGTCACATAATTCATCACTTTCGGAGAGGCATTCTAAGATGGACAATTATTTCTGGTATTGGTTAAATCCAAAACTTTGGGGCACAAGCCACATGTTTCTAACCAGTTCTTCTACAATTCTTACCATTCAACATCAAATTTGAAGTCCAAGCTGGATAATGGCGTAATTACACCAATCAGACTGGGAATAACTCCACTCATAAAAAACATAGTCACAGTCTTTTCAAAATTCATTGCCTTTGTCATATTGAACAACATAACTGATAAAAGTATTCAACTCCGCCTTTATGCTAAGAATAGAACCCTACCACAAGTAGATTTAGCTCTCAATTTTCAAAAGCATCATCGTCGTCGTCAAGGAGAGGCTATGTTGCAGTAGCTACAAGATCTGACTCATACTGCAGTTGTGTAGCCATATCAATCTAAACCTCTGGTGAAGCAAGAGAAGGTGACTCCACAAAATGAAGGTTGGGATCACTAGAAAGTTTCTGTGCAAGATAAAGATATGGATTTTCAAGTTGTAATTTATTTTAGCCGACATTTCATGATATTGAAGACTCTCTTTTTTTCTTGTGGAGAGTAACTTGTTTGGCTTTAACTTGTATTTTCTTCACATCAACCTTGTTCCCACAAAGACCAATAGGAATATTATTCACATACCCTGCAAAGATATCTGTGCCAGGTTGGTACATTTTTGTAAGTCAGACGTGCAGTAACATCAAACATGATTATAGCACACTGGCCATTGTAGAATAGATACTCTACAAATATCAAGATCTGGATTGAGACAAGAACTTGCAGAAGAGTTGACTTCCCAGGTTTCCAGCCTGGACCACTCCATGTTCCAAGCAAACTTAAGCACACATTTCCATTGGCATATAGATTTGGATTAAAGAGCACCGATCCACATTCTGTTGTAAGAAAGGTTACCATAGGTGGGACTTGTGGATAGTCTAATGGAAGATAAATGTCAAATACAAAGAGTCCATTTTGTGTTTTGTCTCCACATAAACTGTTCTTTAGGAACAACAACTTCCTCCTCCAAAGTAGCTTCAAAATCGTCTTCACATGGTCCAAAACCATTAGCTTCTTCCTCTTGAAACCTTTCTTGTTTAAGTTCTATAGTGTTAGTCTCCTCTTCTTCTTCTTGATGCCATAGTTTAAGCTCTGTACACTTTGTTTGAATAACTCTTTCATCACAGTCATGCTTCCATAATGATCTCTACTATGTCTTCTTTTCTATCCAAGTATATTTCCTGATTACACTCACTCTTCTACACTGTAATCTTGTGGATGGTGTGATTACATCAGTGCCAATTGATAAAATGGGAGAGTAGAGTGATATGAACAAATATTCAATTGCTTACAATATCAATACAATGGACTCT
Organism: Picea sitchensis; assembly: GCA_010110895.2. Taxonomy (NCBI): domain Eukaryota; kingdom Viridiplantae; phylum Streptophyta; class Pinopsida; order Pinales; family Pinaceae; genus Picea; species Picea sitchensis. Next base: position 225,742 of record SNQJ01S0010167.1, read on the forward strand.
ATTATATAGAGAGTATAGGTTGTTATCAGATCTAACTTATTCTAAAGATAATTGGAGAGGTTGAGAGAATATCTCAACCAGACACCAAACTAGGATCTCACCAATCCAACTCTCTAACAACCTCTTAATAATAGGATCACACAACTCACGTAGAGATTAACTCTACCTCTCAATACATTAGCAAGTATATTAGATAAGTAGGAATTATATATTCCAACACTCTC
>SNQJ01S0010167.1:229755-244714 GCA_010110895.2 Picea sitchensis
TAAGTCACGTGCCTCTTTATTAATTTTCAATAACTACGTAACTCTTCATTTTTAGGCTAATAACCTTTGATTTTTAATAACACAGTTATTAATCCATTGTGTCTTTTTTCTTTCTAGCCTGCAGGCTGATCATCCTTTTCACCATGCCCTTCATCAACATCAACATCAATGTCACTATTTTCTTTAACCTCAGAATCCATTTTGTTGGCATCACCATCTTCGTATTTATCTTCAGTTTCTGGATCTTCAAAGACTTCACAACAAGAGCTATCATATTTTATGTGTGATCCACCTTTCACATGATCCTTGACATTTTGCAAAAATCATGACTATGAAATATTTGGTGTTGTTCATGGTTTTAACTTGATTTTGGTGAACCTCCACAATTGACATTATGCCAAAACTCCGATAAAATTGGCGGTTTCACTTCCAACTGACACAACAAACTCTCTTAAGCCCATGGTCACTCATATGACCACCGTGCCAACAGTTATATAAAAAATATTACTTCAACGGTCTTAGTCGCTTTGACCAAAAGGTAGGGGTCTTGACAGGTCGTCCTGGGCTTTGGGCTAGTGATATTCGTGTGAAGTCCAAACACCTAGAGCCCCCACCATACCTTTGCAATTCGCGTCGAATATTCATAGTGAGGGCTATGATTATCAACCAATGTAAATATTTTCGCACTATACATGTGGGATAAATCCCATTGACTTGGTTAATTAGCACCATTGATCACATGATCGAAAGGTTGTTGAGTCTTCTCGCAACACTGTCATTCTTCCTCGCATTTTCCATGGCTTTGTCGGGATCAAGAATTATAGTCACAAACTCGCACCTATCCGAGCATTCCTTTCATGTAAAACCTTCTCTCTTTCAACTATCTGCGTGATCGTGGAGAAATCTCTCACACACTTTCCATAATTCTCATACACGTCGCAATAGCCAGTGAAGCCACTACTGGAGCCTCACCCTCCTAAATTCCTTCATTAGAAGAAAGTCTTGAATCAATCACAAGGAGCAACATCCAGATGACTTCTGAATAGAACATATGCTCGCAGAATTCATCACTTTCAGAGAGGTGTTCTAAGATGGCCAATAGTTTCTGGTACCAGTTAAATCTGAAACTTTGGGGCATGGGCCACATGTTTCTGACAAGTGCTTCTACAATTCTTCCCATTCAACATCAAATTTGAAGTCCAAGCTGGATAATGGTGTAATTACACTAATCAAGCTAGGAATAAATCGACTCCTAAAAAATGTAGTCACAGTCTTTTCAACATTTGTTGCCTCTGTCATATTGAACAAAATAGCTGATAAAAGTATTCAACTCTACCATTATTCTAAGAATAGAACCCTACCACATGTATATTTAGCTCTCAATTTTCAAAAGCATCATCGTCGTCGTCAAGGAGAGGCTGTGTTGTATTAGCTACAAGATCTGCCTCATGCTGCAGTTGTGTAGCCATATCAATTTGAACCTTTGGTGAAGTAAGAGCAGGTGACTCCACAAAATGAAGGTTGGGATCACCAGAAAGTTTATGTGCAAGGTAAAGATATGGCCTCTCAAATTGTAATTGCTTTTAGCTGATATTTCATGATATGGAAGACTCTCTTTTTTTTCTCATTGAAAGTAACCTATTTGGCTTTAACTTGTCCATTCTTCACATCGACCTTGTTCCCACAAAGATAAATAGGATTATTCTTCACATACCCTGCAAATATATCTGTGCCAGGTTGGTACATTTTTGTAAGTCAGACGTACAGTAACATCAAACATGATTATAGAACATTGGCCATTGTAGAATAGATACTCTACAAATATCAAGCTTTGAATTGAGACAAGAACTTGCAGAAGACTTGACTTACCGGGTTGCCAGCCTGGACCACTCCATTTTCCAAGCAAAATTAAGCAGACCTTTCCATTGGCATATAGATTTGTATTAAAGAGAATTGATCCACATCCTGTTGTAAGAAAGGTTACCATAGGTGGGACTTGTGGATAGTCTGGTGGAAGATAAATGTCAAATATAGAGACTCCATTTTGTGTTTTGTCTCCACATAAATTGTTCTTTAGGAACAACAAATTCCTCCTCTGAAGTAGCTTCAATATATTCTTCGCATGCTCCAAAACCATTAGCTTCTTCCTCTTGAAACCTTTCTTGTTGAAGTTATACAATGTTAGTATCCTCGTATTCTTCTTGATGCCATAGTTGAAGCTCTATACACTCTATTTAAATAACTCTTTCATCACAGTCATGCTGCCATCATGATCTATACTCTATCTTTTTTTTTCCCAAGTCTATTTCATGATTACATTCACACTCTTCTACATTGTAATATTGTGGATGGTGTGATTAGATCAGTGCCAATGCCATCAATGCCATCTGTATTTCCATATTTCCTACACCCCACCATGGGGTAGAGACTTGACTTCATAGGTAAGTATAGGTAAGTTAGGCATTTGCATCCATTGTATATACCATATGCATATGATGCTAGTGTAGTGTAATTTAATTTTGTATTATTTCATTTTGTATATATGCATGCTTGTTTTTATTTTCACTATATCATATATGAGTGAGGGGTGATATCACCACCATGAAGATTACTGATTTATTTTGTTAAGATCTAGAAGATACAGGTCATGCCAGATATGTTGAGGTTCTCATGCACTCTACGGTGAGCACATGTCTCTGATTTGGAGCCATATGTTATCCACTATCCTAGGGATAACTAAGGAGATCGTGTCTCGAGGCCCACAGGTTCTAGACATGGAGTGTTAAGAGCCAAACGACTTAGGCTTGGCCCCATAGGGCCCATCTTTTCTTTAGTGCAGTCCATCTATCAACAACAACAACATCCATCCCACCAACACGGTCTTGAAGTTGCAGTAGGTATTGATCCATGAGGTAATGAGTCTGGGTATCATGGTATGTGTCACTCTGATTTTCAAAGCATTTGAATATGTTGCACTAAAATCTCCTTCATTTCATACCGTTTTCTTGGAAATTATGCTCTTTAACTTGTTCATACCTAGGGGGGTGACAAAATTCCCTAGTAAGTTGGTTCCCCTTTAGGATGAGTTTCCATTGGGTGGGTCTATGAAAGTTCATCATCCATTCCTTCCATACTTACCACTTTTCATCATTATTCCTCTCATCTTCCCCTAACTTGGTTCGGGGATTAGGTTTTCCACACTAGGAATGGTTGTACCTTGCTTTGTGGGAAAAAGGGGATAAAGGCCTAGAGGGTAAAATTAGTTGGCAAGAGTTAAAATAAAAAATGAAACCTTTGAGATGCTTTGCCTAGGGATTCCTGAGAAATAAATAAAAGGATTCTCAGTAAGAAAAGGGGACCCGTAAAATAAAAAAAAATTCAAGGTACTAGTTGGTGGATGGGAGGTCTCATCATGAGCTGACCTATTAGGTCCATGGGCATGTAGTGGTATGACACTACCATCTATCTGATCACCAAAACAAGGTAGTGGATCTTGGTGTCATAGCGAAGGGAAAGAAGGTCTCCTCATCACAAGCCAACCTTCTCATTTATGTGAAGTGCTTGTGGGTAACATTGTCACCTCTGGTCACCATGCCAGGACAATGTCCCCCATTTTTTTTGTTGAAAAGAAAAAAGACCAAAAGAAATAAGACTAAGAATAAAAGGCATTGAATGGGATAGGAAACAATGGAATCCATGATAAGGTGCAGCTCGTCCTCTACAAAGGCACCCACAGGCAATACCTACATTTCCCTGCTATCACTGCACCCTCTGCCCAAACACTCCTCCAACACCATTTCACATGCTTACATGAACTAGAATGGTTCTCACCTAGGAAACACCCCAAACTCAAGGAGGATTAGCCCAATAGGACATCATGAGATCCTCTCCAAACCTGACTTGTTAAATTGCATAACGTCTTTGAGAATTTGTTTGGGTAAAGGGGGGTTTGATGCACATGTTTGGGTAATTTGATTATTAGATGTGATTGACATTGCTATGATGCCTATGAATTATGAGCCCTAGAGGATGTAATTGTTGTTGTTGCAGGACCATTCCTAGTGGACAGGTGCATATGGGGAGATGATTAGCTCGAACCTCCATGGGGCTAGAAGCCCACAGATGGATGATGTGACCCCAACTAGGGGCAAAGAGACGTCAGAGACTTTCTCTAGGTAGAAAGAAGGACGTTTCACTAGAGACACTTTGGCAGACCTAGACCCAGGGGGATATTTCTCTTCCACCTAGACGTTGGCCTTGGGAGGCCCATGACATCACCTTTGTGACCCTAGACGTCACCCAACATCAGGATTGGCATTATGGAGGCAGTTGTGTGCTAATTGGTATGCATGGCATCATCCAGGGCCTTGGGAGGCCTAACGTTTTGCAGATGAGGCCCAACGTTCCACGCAGGAGACTCAACGCCACCCTAGAAGGGCATGATGTCACCTCTACAAGTGATTTTAGGGTTTAATTATTTGAAATTGTGTAAAAATTGGGTTTTTCATATAATTTGGCCATGCGGCCTTTTGATGATCTAAATTTAATTAAAGGTCACAAGTATTGTATAAATAGAGAGATAAAACTCTCTTTTTTCATCATTCATTCATCACACAAGTGTGTGGTCTGAAATTCGGTCCTCTTTAAGGGTTATTGGATGAAACTAAGTGGTACACAACTTTTGGAGAGGAAAATCTTGGTGTATTTTTGGCAAATTTTCATTGTGGAGGATCTTCAACTAGGGTTTGTCTTGATTATTATTAGTTAAGTAAGTAGAAAATCTACATTTCTTTATTGTGAATGAAATCTTATGGTAAATTTACTTGTTTCATATTAAAGATTATGAAATTGCTTGCTTGAAACCCTAGGAGAAAGACATATGTTGTTATCGTTTTCTCTATAATCTTCCACTTGCTAGAATTTCTTGAAGAGCGCCCATCTAGAAGTAGATACTAGAGCCATACCATTGTAGCACTCTAGTAACCCTACTTCATTTCCTATTGCATATTTTATTTCAAAATTGTCTAAGGAAAAGGGAAATCGCTAGGGCCTAATTTTCATTACTTTCTATCAATTATCTCTAGGACTTGGATGTTTCAGGCCTTGGGTTACCAATACCTCTCTCATATTCTCCACCTCCTTTGACTAAATATTATCATTGCTATTTCCCTCTAAGAGTTTTTTCTTCTATCATTGACTCCATTACCCTAGGAGGAACTAGTCTAACCACTACAAGTGTTGATCGATCAAACACTTTTCAGAACATCTTCTTTTGAATACCCACTAACTTCTACTAACACTATGCTATCCTATTTTAGTGATTAACTTATTGTTGCTGCAAAATATTTCTACAATTATCTTACAATAGAAATCTCACCTTAGAAGTGACATCTTATGCTATCTATATCTTTCTAAACTTGCTTGTGACTATTGAGTATCAATTGGCATAGTTAAATCTATCATTTATAGTCTTTTATCAAGCATTTTGAAGCATACTTATTGTGGTTGTTACAAATTTGTCATTGTTGTTATAAACTGTTATACTGCTACAATTTCATATCAACCAGTCTATTTTTTAAAGTTCATTTTTGTATGAAGAATTGATATCATTTTGGTACTTGGAAAGTGCCCTTTTTTATTTTTGTTGTCTTGTTCTTGGAAGGTACACAACATTACTCTTCTACTTCATCTCTAATAATACACAAGAATCTTTTTTGAGTGACCTGTGAGAGGGGAGGGACTTTCTTATATCATTTTCCTTAACCTTCTCAAACCCTCATGTCACCGGGGATGTCTTCCCTGGGGTAGTCTTGACATAATCCAAAATAGAAAGGGGTTTCCTATTAAGGTGACAGTGATAGGTCCTCCCAATTATGCCAATTTTGTATCCACTTGCCTTGGGATTTGGGCAAGTATAAATTGTATAACAATAACCATTGAGCCCACTAATTTTTCCTTTCTGATCCAAAACACCTCAAATATGTTTCCAAACACTTGTTGACAACTTCAGTTTGACCATTAGTCTGGGGATGATAAGTTGTGCTTAGATGCATTTGGGTGCTCTGTAGCTTGAACAATTCTTGCCAAAAATTTCTTGTGAAAGTGGGATCTCGATCATAAACAATAGAATGAGGCATGTCATGAAGTTTGAAGACATGATCCATGAAAAGTTGAGCCATAGTGGAGGCGGTAAATGGGTGTTGAAGAGCACAGAAATGAGCATACTTGGAAATACTATCAACAACCACCATGATGACTGACTTATTTCTCGATTTAGGTAAGCCCACAATAAAATCCATAGAGATATCCCTTTAAATAGAAGGTGGAATCGAAAGAGGTTTTAGTGTGCCATGATATTTGACCATTTCTCCCTTTTTGCGTTGACAAGAATCACATTCTACCAAAAAAGTGTAAACATCTTGTTTCATATCATCCCAGAAAAAAAACGTTTGACCCGGTCATAGGTTTTGGTAAACCCTGAGTGCCCAGTTATAGGTGTAGAATGAAGCTCATAAAGCACCATTGATTTAAGTTGTGTCTGTTTACTTAAATACAAATGACCTTTGTAGCGAAGCTCATCATTATGCCAAGAGTACCCTGGGGAAACTGGATAATTGGCTTGCAATTGTTGGATCAAATGCATAATTTTGGGATCTTGTAGCCATTCCTGGAAAACAACTTTGATCCAATCTGGTACAATGAAGGAGAGGGAAAAAATGGACCCTTCATATTCATATTTTCTTGAAAGAGCATCAACAACCACATTTTCTTTTCCTTTCTTATAGATGATCTCATAATCATATCCAAAGATCTTAGTCACACATTTTTGTTGCTCCAGAAAATACTTGAGGCTGTGATGACCTGTCTTAATTTGGAAGAATTGCCCCAATAGATAACGACATCAGAGATGCACTGCATAAAGAATAACAAACATTTCATTTTCATAGATTGATTGGCCCAAATGTCACTCTGAAAGTTATTTTCTAGTAAATTCCAAAGGTCGGCCATATTGCATAAGGAATGCTCCAATTCCTCTCCCAGAAGCATCACATTCAAGCATAAAGGTCTTTGTGAAATCAGGAAGGGCTAGGACCAGAGTGGTGCACATAGCCTCCTTCAAGGCTTGGAAGGCCTTATTAGCTGTGGGAGTCAAATTGAAAGAATTATTTTTAAGGAGAGAAGTGAGAGGTGCCACAATATTTCCATAATTCTTAACAAACTCACGATACTATCATGTTAAACTTAGAAAAGAACTCAAGCTTTTGAGAGTCTTTGGGCAAATCCAATCCTGCATAGCTTCAATATTCTTAGGATCCACCATGATACCAGCCTTGCCAACAATATGACCCAAGTACTCGAATTTCAAGGCTCCAAAATCACATTTAGATTGTTTGAGGAAAAGTTGGTGCTCAGAGAGTAGATGTAGAAATCGATCCATGTGAGCTAGATGGGTTGTATATGTTTTACTATAGATGAAGATATCATCAAATAAAACTAAGACAAAATGATGGAGAAAAGGATGGAAGACATGATTCATGAGGCTTTGGAAAGTGGAGGGAGCATTACACAAGCCAAAGAGCATGACCAAAAACTCATAGTGGCTCTCATGAGTTAGAAATGTAGTCTTAGGAATGTCTGCCTCTTTCATATGTATCTGGTGGTAGCCAGAATGAAGATCAAGTTTAGTAAAGAACTCAACACCACTCAATTCATCCAAGAGATCATCAATGATAAGAATGGGAAATTTGTCTTTGATGGTTAGTTTTTTGAGGGTGCAGAAGTCAGGACACATGCACCAAGAGCCTCCTTTCTTAAGGACCATGACCACAGGAGAATAATAGGTGATCGTACTAGGATGGAAAACTCCTGCAGTGAGCAATTCTTGAACAATTTTCTCAATTTCATTTTTTTGGGAAAAGGGATGATGATAGGGATGAACATTGGGAGGAAGGTTTTCGGGGACAAGGGGAATGGAATGATTATGAACACCACGGGAAGGAGGAAGTCCCTGGGGAGTGGAAAAAATAGCTTGATGTTTGAAGAGGATGGATTGGAGGTCCGACAATACAGAGGGTGTCTCAATGACGTGAATGGAATGGAGTTGTGAAATAATGCCGGAATGGCCTTTTTTGAGGAGCTTTTCCATGCGACGGGAACTGATGATCTCAGGAGAACCTGTTGTGATTCCTTGGAACTGATATTGTTGGCCCTCTTGGTTGAATTGCATGGTTAATTCCTTAAAATCCATGAGAATGGGACCTAGAGTCCTTAGCCATTTGTCACTGAACACAATGTCACAAGAACCCATGTGAATAACAAACATATGAGATTTCATGTAGTACTGACCAATTTGGAGATGCACATTTTCACAACGCCCCCCACATTTCATGGACCCACCATTGGAAATCATGATTTGAAAATTATTGACTGCATGGATATAGAAATTAGTTTCCTGGGAAATGCAACGATGAATAAAATTATGGGTGCTTCCACTGTCAACAAGGATGATGACCTTTCTATGCTTAATGTAACCAATTAGCTTGAGGGTTTGGGGAGCAGAGAAGCCAGTGAGGGAATTCATGGAAATGACCGGTTCAACTTCAGGAGGGTCGGAAGGTGGGGTCATGTCAGTGGGTTTAGGTGACTCGACCACATGGGGGGCCTCAACATATTCTTCAGAAACATCCTCGGAGATGGCCATAAAAATATTTTTTTCTCGACACTTGTGCCCATGAAAATATTTTTCATCACAATTATAACAAAGGCCCTTGAGTTGGTGTTCATCCATTTCCGCCCTGGTCAATTTCTGGATCTTTAGTGGAGTGGAAGGAGGAGTGGGAGTGATTGGTTTAGGGCAAGGAATAAAGGAGGGTTTTGGGGGTTGAGAAGAGACAACCTGTTGTGCTTCCGTAGCTCTTTTAGTAGATTCCACCCAACTCTGAGTCCAATCCATGAGGACATGGGCACAGATCTCATCCTTGAGGCCACCGATAAAAAATTCTTAGAAAAAAGCATCAGACATGCCCTCTGTGCAGAAATCCAATCGCTCAAAAGTAGCTATAAAGTCTTCCACTATGCCATATTGTTTCAACTTTTTCAAATGACCTAAATGGTTGGTGTCAGTGTCAAAGAATTCATAAATCTCTGCCACAAATTGTGTCCAAGCCACATACCCCTGGCGGTCATTTTTCCTCCATTTACACCATTGCCAACGTTCTTGATCTAGATGGAGAGAACCATACTTGAGTTTGGAAAACTCGTTTGTAATGTCATACAAGGATAAATAATGTTCCATTTGAGTTACCCAGTTGGTGGGATTCGAGCCATCAAATTTGTTCAAATCCACACATGGAAGGTGTAGGTCACGTTGAAAGTGATGGGGTTGAAAAGTCTGGGAATTGGAGGAAGTTACACCTTCAGGATGAAAAGGTGGGTCAAAGGAGGTAAGGTCTATAGGGATATTCATCTTGGTGCAGATCATGGTAGTGAAGGATGCAAGCTAGATGTCATCTGAGATATGAGATTATATTTTCAAATATAGATATAAGATCTGATGATCTCTACAAGATCTGGTTTACCCTGGGTACCATCCTTAGAAATGAATACAAATTCCCCAGGAGTTGTTCCCTAAAAAAATGCAAATTCCAACCCTGCAAGCTAGATATATATTAATATAATATGTGAGAAAAAATTATGCCATTCTAAGTTTTGAAATTTTTTCATCAAACAATACTGACCTGTTGTAGTGAAGGGAAGGGAAGTGAGACGAATTGACTGATTTCTTTCCAATATTTGTACTTTCCACAAAGGATAATATTCTCTTACTGACTTTTCTTATCCCATTTTCCAACTAGATATTCGGGTTGAACGCCAATATCATCCAATACTTGATCTTTTATTTCATTGTTTTTATATCTCACCTAAAACAAACAACCACATATATTTTTCGTTGCTGATTTTTTGAAGTGCAATCGTATACCGCCCACCATGCATGATTCAGGTAGGTTAATCAAAATGTTTCGTCCAGCTGATCTAGCTTAGCATGCCGCCATTGATGCATGGGATGATCAATGATGATGTGGACCGCATGGATATGGTCAACTATCATTAATTAAAGAAAATTCCAAGCCAGGGATATGGTCAACTATGAGCAGTAACTCCCCTAAAGATTTACAACCTATAAATGATCATTCAAATCTATTTGGTCGTAGTTTAAACATTTTAAGTTTTGGTTTTTTCCTGGCATTTTTTCTATTTAATTTTACTCGAAATCTGGTAAACCATGCTAGAAAATGTTGGATTTGTAAGTGGCTAAATTTTTATAATCCAAATACCACATGGTTTTTTAACACACATTTAATCAACACCATTCATTTATAGGAAACTTACAGGAGTTTGGGATGGTTTTAGAGAGAGATCTGAGTTTTGACAACTTGATATCATGGAAGCATTGATGGCTCTGGGGACTAGATTGCAAATCTAAGATAACAAATCTAGGTACAAGTTGACAGTAGAGCTGAATGATCAATTTTAAGTTTGGTCATGTATTGTTGTTAGAATTAATAATATTATTTAATAATATCATTTTATTAATCATTTATATGAATGCTATACTTTAATAATTAAATAAAAAACAACCAAATAAATAATTAGTTGAGAAACAAGATTTTGATTAACTTTTCTAATAGATGAGTGCTAAACACCTTTAAGAATGTACACTCCACCTCAAAAATTTAGATCATCCAATCAAGATGAAAAACCTTGAGATGAATACAAACTTTTAAAATACTTAATCCTAATATATCCAATAGCATTTGCAATCATTTTATTAGATGTGAGATTTCTACATTCTAGAATTCTTGAGATGAATACAAACTTTTAAAATACTTAATCCTAATATATCCAATAGTATTTGTAATCATTTTATTAGATGTGAGATTTCTACATTCTAGAATCATTCTATGAGCTATCATTCTATTTTTGAGGAAGAATAACTCTTAACTAATCATAAACAGTTCTAAGTGTTACTCCATGATCTAAAGGTTTAAGTTTAACCTCTCACCCAAGAGGAATCTTTGAATAGTTGAAGATTGCACATTACTAAAAAAATATTTAAATTTAGTTTTATATTTTGTTAAATTCTAATAATAGTGCTTAAGGGAAAGGCATAAATTTATAAGACTCATATGTAGACTTTACATGATAGTGGATTAAAGTAAGGCTAAAAAGTATGTCAATTTATAAAAAATTCTTATCCAATTTTAAGAGTTTCCAAGCTTATAAAATTATCATTCTAATTTTATTTTAAGGATGCTAAGAGTAGCTCAAGAGTGAACACATTTTGGAGTAGTTCAATAGGGATCAACTTCTTGGGATAATGTGTGAGGAAACTCTAGGCAAAGTCTTAACTTCTTGGGATAATGTGTGAGGAAACTCTAGACAAAGGCTTTTATAGCTAGACGACATAGGAGCAAATTGGTAGTTTTGGAAATGAGAGAGCCATGAATAGGGTGAGAGCACAGTTGAATATTTAGGTTTGAATTAGTTATATATTATTGTGGATATTAAGTATTTTTTATTTATTTAACTTTAAAAACTATGTAGGTAGATAGGAAGGGTTTCAACACTATAATGACATTGACATTGATTATAGAGTTTGTTATCACATAAACTTGTTAGACTCTTGTGAGTTATGGTTTCTACTTAAGTGTGTAATTTTGCCTGCTTTTCCTCCTTTTGCAGACCCGATCATAGGTTTTTCCTCTCGGCTTGTAGTTTTCTGTTATTTGTCTTCACCTATCTGATAGACCTTTTTTTCACTGATCAACCGCCTAAGAAATAGCGGTCCTAGATTTTATATTTTCTCTAAGGTCGACCTCTTCCCTCCTTACCTCTATCACTAATATTTTTCTTTCCTGAGCCTTCAACCAACCACCTAAGTATTTATTTACACAGGCCGTAGTCATGAGCACAAAGTGCAACACTTAGAGCGATCTGATATGGACTCAAATCAAACAAGCGAGCAATATCAGCTTTCAACGGTGGAGATCCACTAGGCAGATCAGATCGACGACCATCGAGCAATCGAGATCATAGAGTTACATGAATTTTAGTGTAAGATAGAGTTCTGATATCGCGGGGCCATCCTAGCCGTTGATCCTGGGAAGGACACGTGGCGCAAGGTTATCTTTTCACTGACTCACAGAATGGACCAGTCAAAGGGAAAAGTCATGAGGACTCACGAAACGTGAGGTCGTGATATGATTTGGGCTGTCTATTTCAGGAGGATACGTGGCGCAGGATTCACGAAGAAAGTCTTTTCGGGAAGGCTGAAGTGAGAAGTGCCAATGGTCCGAGGTCCCAAAATGTTGATATGATCTGAGCTGTCCGATGCAAAGAGATGTGTGTCACCTGATTCGAGCGATTGTGATTTCATGAATTAGATATTTCAACATGGAACACAATGTGAGTTCACAAAACACGAAATCGCAATGCGCCTGGGAGTTTGACGGCCACGATCACAACCCGCGGTCTTATGGAAGTAGGGCCATAAAGAAAGGGAAAGTGCCTGTCAAGCAACGAGCATATGAGATTGTTTAAGGAAATGATCGTGGCCGTCAAATCCAAAGTAGATCCGACCATTGATCTAGATAGGTCATTTCATGGGATCGAGCATCAAAATATTTGAAATCAAGGGGAGTGAAGACTCCCGAAATGCGATATCCCAAAATTTCATGTGGGATATATGTAAGGTCATGGAGAAAGGGCGTGGGTAGTGATGGATAGGAGCTGCGCTAAGGGCCAGAAGTGCTCATCTTAGTCTCATTAGAAGATCTGTGTGGTTTCGAGGCATCGGGCTTGTCTTGGAGGATTTGTGGGCACTGCCTGGAACATTCATGGGTGTCAAGCCTCACCCTAATCCCGATGAAAGTAGTTAATGAAAATGGGGAAGGTGGTTGAAACCTCATTTCACCACATAAATAGAAAGCATGGAAGAATTGGCCGTGGGAGCAGACTGTTAGCCCAAAGTTCCCCTGTCAACATATTTCCCTGCAAAGCCCATACTGATCTGAGATCGCATCGGACAGAGGAATACAAGTGCAGACTGACAGAAGAATATGTAGACGCAAGGCTTTGATTGTAATGTTCAGGTCACACTCCTGGTGGTGGCAAGTTGTTTTGGGTATAAATACTCAGTTTTGATCTTTTGTCAGGGTCGATGGTTTAGCTAAGCTCTCATATTGTAAATTTTTAATGAAGCCTCTAGTTCTCTGGTTATGCGTTTCCATTTGAGACTTCTTGTTTAATGACAATCAACTTTCTTATCATCTTTTTTGCTTCTGATATTGAATACTCGAGCATGGGTGATCCAATCGAGTTGTCGTGACTATATTATAATCTATGTTTGATTGCAATATTGTTATTACATTTTCAGTTTCCTGAAGTTTTTGGTTCAAGAAGATCTTGTATTCGAAGCTTTTCCTCCTTAGGATGCTGGAAGACCCGATGTCCATAGAAGACCTCTACATTTACTCACCATTTCCCCCCCCTACTCATCCTTTACTACAACTTACTGACTGAAGTTAAATCAAGACCTCACTTTCTCATGTGTTGCCTGGTCCGGATTTCTGAGTTAAAGTGATATTTTCCTGAGTCTGCGCCCATTTGACCCCCTTTAATTTATTCATTGTGACATACAAACTGATGGGTACTGGGCTTACCTCTGCTGCAATCCAGAGGTGACTTCTAGTGCTAACATTTATGGCGCCGTTGCTGGGGACGAATTGGAGATTTTCCCTAGGACTGAACGACAAAGATTATTGATTTTGAAGGTGGATTAGAAATCAGTACCATTAAATATTGCAAATGTGCACCTGGCGACTCCACTGTTACAACTCCATGGTTTCAGCTATGGATTCCAGAGGCAGACACACGAGGTTTACTCCACAACTGCCTTTAGCAACACCTGAAGCTAACCCAGAGAAAGTCATCAGAAGATGAAAGATCCTTTAGGAAGGTATTTCAGCTGTTGAACCAGGTATTTCTAATGATTTTCACCATCCTCCTATAACAACTCTAGTAGTTGTTTCTCACTTTCCTATTACACCATCTGCTGGAGCTTCTATAAGTTTTAATTTTGGAAGTGTTCCCGCTGATTTCCCCTCTCCCAGTTTCACTACTCCTCCTCTTGTCAAAGTTTTTTCTTTGACAAAGAGGGAAACCTCTGTTCCCTTGAGCCCCGAGGCATTTTCCCTAGAGCCTCGGTTGTTTCCCTTTGTTCCCATAAGTACACCTCCGACCTTCCCTGTCTGAGTTCCATCCCCTCCTGGTTATCCTCCTGTTCACACTCCCATGGAAGGAGATAATCCCCCCAGAAATAGAATGGGCACTATAGTAGATGCCAGATACAACCCTCTCATTTTACTTCAGCCTCTTAATGCCCTACCAGCCAGTGGCTACCTTAAGCAACTGCCTAATTTTACGGGGGAGGGAGATATCATTGTAGAGGAGCACCTTGCAGCTTTCTATAGTTATGTTGATAACTATGTCATAGTAAATGAGGATGCGTGGATGAGGATTTTTGTGCATAGTCTTGATGGAGAAGCCAAAAAGTGGTTCACGACCCTAACCCCTGGATCCATTGATGGGATTGAGGCTTTAGATGATGTCTTCTTGAGACAATGGGGGGATAAAAAGGACTTCAAGTATTATATCATAGAGTTTGTGTCCCTAAAGAGAAAAGAGGGAGAGTCTGTCTCTGACTTCTCCAAAAGATTCAACAAGATGTACAATAAGATCCCTGCTGAGATAAAGCCTACAAAGGCCTCTGCCAAAATCACATATTCTAGTGCTTTTGACCCCGACTTCTGCCTCCTGTTAAGAGAGATAAGAGCTACCTCCTTGGCTCATATGCAAGATGCAGCCCTGGAAATAGAGTATAACATATTGGCAGTTGACC